>BPTQ01000004.1:56235599-56246287 GCA_019973895.1 Chrysanthemum seticuspe | reverse complement strand
TATCAAACTTTATTGCAAAGTTCATTGGCACTGTCAGGTTCGGGAATGATCACTTCGCAGCTATCATGGGCTACGGAGATTATGTCAATGGGAACATCGAAATCAACAGGGTTTACTATGTGGAAGGCCTCGGTCATAATCTGTTTTCAGTAGGTCAGTTTTGTGATGGAGATTTGGAGGTTGCTTTCAGGGAGAAAACTTGTTTCATTCGTGATCTACAAGGAAATGACCTTATGTCAGGCTCGCGTAATTCTAGTCTCTACACTATCTCTATGCAAGACATGGTTGCTTCATCTCCCATCTGCTTACTTTCAAAGGCAACATCAACAATGGCTCTGGCACCGTCGTCTCTCACATCTAAACTTTCAAACCATCACCAACCTTGCTCGACACAAACTAGTTGAAGGCCTCCCACGATTCCGGTATTCAAAAGCTCACCTTTGCTCAGCCTGTGAACAAGGGAAAAGCACTCGTGCTCATTTTCCTTCAAAGGTGGAACACAGCTCTCAGCATGTGCTCCATCTTCTTCACATGGATTTGTGTGGCCCGATGCGCGTGCAAACGATCAATGGCAAACGCTACATCTTAGTAATTGTTGATGACTACTCACGATGGACTTGGGTCTACTTACTTCGTAGCAAAGACCAAGCTCCACAAATGATCATCACCTTTCTCACAAAAATACAGGTTCAGCTCCGCAACACCGTCAGGCTAATTCGAACAGACAAAGGAACTGAATTTGTTAACCAAACCCTTCGTGAATTCTATGAGAAAGTGGGAATTCAGCATCAAACATCTATTGCACGTACACCTGAACAAAACGGAGTTGTTGAAAGACGAAACCGAACGTTAGTGGAAGCTGCAAGAAAAATGTTAATCAATGCTAAACTTCCAGATTAATTGTGGGCAGAAGCCGTATCTACTGCATGCTATACTCAAAACCGTTCTATGATCACAAAACGCCACAACAAAACACCTTTCGAGCTTGTCCACAACCATAAACCGAATCTCAAACACTTTCATGTATTTGGATCCCTTTGCTATCCGAATAATGATCGTGATGGTTTTGGAAAGCTCAAAGCCAAAGCCGACATTGGAGTCTTTATTGGATATTGTGAGAATTCTAAAGGTTACCGGATCTGGAATCGTCGTACAAAACAGGTGATGGAAACGATTCATGCTCATTTTGATGAACTGACGGAAATGGCTTCTGAGTATAACAGCTTATAACCTGGACACAACCGTTTAAACTTCCCCCAAACCCCATCATCAGCTGAACAAAGCCCCCAGCTAACTCGTCAACAAATGGAAAGGTTATTTGCTCCTCTGTTCAGTGACGATATTGATGAACGTGCTCCAGGTGTATCCGCTGTTTCCGCTGCACAACCTGATAATATTCCTATACCTGATACACTTGCTACAACAACTACTGTTGAAGATGCACCTACACCAGTTGACTCCAACACAACAGTTAAACACACCGCTTCCAACAATGATGAACCAGCTGATGATATTCTGAATGAAGTACCCCCACCTGCAGATTTTGATCCAAATGCGTTCTTCAACCCGTTTTCTAATGAGACTGCTGCACCAGATGTCGCGGAATCTTCAACAAACCATTTGAATCCTCAAAATCTGCACAATGTATACCAACATCAACCCTCTACACACCGATGGACAAAAGACCATCCTCTGGCTAACATTATTGGCAACCCGAATCAACCAGTCGTTACGAGACAACGTCTTCACACAGATGGTGAACATTGCATTTATGCACTCACTGTCTGCCAATCTGTGCCTAAAAACATTAAAGATGCAATGACAAAAGACAACTGGATTGAATCCATGCAGGAAGAACTCAACCAATTCAAACGTCTTGAAGTATAGGAACTGGTTGAAAGACCAACAGGGTCTACGTCATTGGTCTAAAATGGATTTGGAAAAACAAATTGGATGCTGAAGGGAACGTCATCCGAAACAAGTCCCGTCTAGTTGCTAAGGGTTATCGTCAGGAAGAGGGAATAGACTTTGAAGAATCTTTTGCTCCAGTTGCTCGTCTTGAGGCTGTTCGGATATTTCTCGCGTTCGCGGCTCATATGAATATGACGGTCTTTCAAATGGATGTCAAAACTGCGTTTCTCAACGGACAACTGAAAGAAACGGTTTATGTCAGCCAACCCGAAGGATTCGTTGATCCAGAGTGCCCGAACCATGTCTACAAACTGAACAAAGCTCTTTATGGTCTCAAACAAGCCCCTCGGGCATGGTACGATAAGCTATCATCTTTCCTCATTGCTAATAATTTCACCAAAGGCTCGGTTGACCCAACTCTTTTTATACAATATCACGGAACACATATCTTAATTGTTCAAATTTACGTGGATGACATCATTTTTGGGTCTACACATAAAAAGTTTTCAACCGCTTTTGCAAAACTAATGAAGCAAAATTTTGAAATGTCCATGATGGGTGAACTCACGTTCTTTCTAGGACTGCAAGTTCATCAATCACTCCGTGGTATTTTCTTGAGTCAGTCCAAATATGCCCTTGAACTGTTAAACAAATTTGGAATGAAAACCTGTGATACTTATGACACACCAATGACTCATACCAAGAAGCTAGACGCTGATTTACATGGGAAATTAGTGGACCCTACCAAATACCGAAGTAATATTGGGTCTCTCATGTATCTAACAGCTAGCAGACCTGATATTGTCTTTGCCGTTTATCTATGCTCCCGTTATCAGTCGCGACCAACTGAAACCCACCTCTCTGAGGCTAAAAGAATCCTCCGATACATAAAGGGAACCATTAACTTGGGGATCTGGTATCCGAAGGATTCTTGTTTTGAACTAATCGCTTTTTCAGACGCTGATCACGCAGGATGCTTAGACTCAAGAAAAAGTACTTCAGGCGCTCTACAATTTCTTGGTGATAAACTGGTGTCTTGGCAATCAAAGAAGCAGGATTGTACATCGCTGTCATCCACCGAAGCAGAATATGTAGCCATGTCCGCGTGTTGTGCTCAAGTCATCTGGATGAGAACACAACTCAAAGACTATGGTTACGTATTTGACAAAATCCCGATGTACTGCGACAATCGGAGTGCCATTGCGATCTTGTGCAACTCAGTTTAGCACTCGAAATCAAAGCACATCGATCTTCGCAATCATTTCATCAAGGACCACGTGGAACAGGGTACCGTTGAATTATACTTTGTGGGTACTGAATACCAATTGGCAGATCTTCTCACCAAAGCCTTGCCTCCCGCTAGGTTTAATGAGCTGATCCACCGAATTGGTATGAGGTGTTTGACTCAAGAGGAATTGGATGACCTCTTAAAACAGTCTTAAAAACCTGTCAAACACCAACACATCCTTTGTAAATAATTTTTCAAAAACAAAATACAAAAATATAAAATCTTATAAAACAACAAAAATACTCTTCTAATCTATAATCTTTCAACATGGCAAGTACATTTCTTCCTTCAACACTATAATCTTTCAAAATTCAGTATTTTTACGATCAAGTGTTGAGGGGGAGAAAATCTTCACTTAACTGTTTCAAAACATCTGTGTACTTACATGTTATCATATCCCGGTTGTTTCTTTTAACAATGGTGGTGAAGTTTCTGGTACTATGACACTCCTCGGACTAAAATTAATAACTTTTCATCAGTTTTCTTAAGTTTAGGGGGAGTGTCGTCAAGTTTCTTTCCTAAAAACTTTGTTTGGTAACCAAAATGGAAGTTAAATGGCTTTGTTTGAAAAAGGAAAAGGTGGAGGGACTAAAACTGTCAAAATGTTAAAGTTACTTTTAATAAAAACACCTCCCACCTACTTTTTACTTCACATTTAATACACACAACCATATTCATCCTACGCCTAAGATTGAACCAAGAAATCCATTGTTTTGATCATCATTTTGTAAGTGTTTTAATGATCTTAACATGTTTTCAAGCTAAGGTTTTTAATCTCATGCAAATCCAACGGCTAAAAAGTGTGTTACGCGTGATTATGTGTTCTACGCATAAGCGTATGAACACATAATCATTGTGTGTGTGTTTTTGGTTATATGGATAGTGTCAAAACGTCTCTTATACATCAAGGATACCATTTTAACCATCAAAACCTACCCAGAAACACGTATTAATGATTGTTGAAAATTAGGGTTTATGAGTCGATTTGGGTTTTTTTCAAATGTGAAGTGTTGTGGTCTAAAATATTGTTGGGTTATGGCAATATGTTGTTGAATTGATGATTTCCATGGTTGTTAACCACCCAGAAACACTAATTGTTTAACAATTTGGAATTAGGGTTTAATGTTCATAACTTTGCGTAATTTTGATTCTCAACGAATTAGATGTTAATACTTGGCCTAAAGACTCTAACAACACTCTAGACCTACCAGAATTAATATGGTGCAAATCCTATGGTTAAAAATCATACGCGTAATTCTTAACCCTTAGGGTTTTGACCTACGCGTATGACTTTCTACGCGCAACTATTAACAAATGATTCATGCCATGTTTCGTTGATATAATGAATTCTTGTGTTAATTTTGATGATTTGATGAATTTATTTCAGGCTTTGCTACGCTTAATATTCAGAATCAAGGTCATTTGATTCTCTACGCATAAGGATTACCCTACGCGTAGTCAAGTTATGCGTAAGAATAATTCTACGCATAACCATTACGCGTAAGGTTCTACAATGGGACTACGCGTATCCTGTGAAGGATATGCGTAAACAGTTACCTCTACGCATAAGGTCTACTCTTACGAGTAAGCCTTATGCGTAAGGTATATATATGCCTACGCGTAAGCTCTACGCATAAGGTCCCCTTTTCCTACGCGTAACATTTCTTACGCGTAAGTTAGGATCCTACGCGTAAGCTTTCGTCTACGCGTATATCATCTCTGTTTACGCTTAACTTTACCAAAACTACGCTTAAGCCTTGATTGACCTTCATTATGAGTTGTTACGTGTACAAACTTGTTAATAAACTTATCATATCATCACGAATCCAATAATGTCACTAATAAACTTAAACGTTTGATATGTTGTGAACCATAAGTGATAACATAAACTTTAAAACCTAAAGTTAACTAACTCACGAAACATTTCACGACGTCATTGGACTGTTGAACAAACAAGTGACTTAGGACTCGTAACAATCATTGACACTGTACATTCAATAACTAGACAATAAGACCTTCTGTTGACTAACATTATGTCTTTCGATATGTTGGTTCTTTTGGCTAATGTTATTTCAGATCTCGACATGGCTGCTCAAATGAATGTGGATGCACCTGAGGTTCTCACTATTACTGATATCTTCCCAAATGGCTATCCGAGAAAGCTTGGAAAGAACAACCTTAGGGTTGACTTTGACACCCTCACATGCTTAGAATCTTCCTGTCTCATTGCAGTGGATATTCTCAGGAATCATCCCTACCAGAACATGCTCTCACACTCTGCCACAGTTCCAGAGGTCTACATTCAACAATTCTGGGATTCTATGCAGAGGATCACTGGTCAAAATGCTGTAAATGTGACTCTTAATCACAAACAAGTCACTATCACTCCTGATGACTTACGAGCTGTTCTCATCATTCCAGACATCGCTCCAACCGACTTCTTTTCTACCCCTACTGAAGAGACTGTCTTGCAATTCTTGATAGATATTGGTTATGATGAAGCTAAAGGAATTATTACTAAGCACTCTCACGTGGAGCTGAAGAATATTCCTCAACCATGGAGGACACTCTATATGATCATCACCAAATCAATCTCTGGTCGTGACAGTGGCTATGAGCATCCCAAGCTCATGGAACTGCAAATTTTCTGGTCGTTGATCAACAAGAAGGACATTATAATTGAAGCACTGCTATGGGAAGATATGATGCTGTCTCATAAGAAGCTTGGCTCCAAAATTCCCTATGTCAGATACACTAAACTGTTGATCCAGAGAGCTCTTGGACTTCATCCTGAAATCCCCAGGAGACTCAATGACCCAGATAATCATGACATCTTGACTGAGCACATACTATCTGTCAGAATCAAAGAATCGTCTACGAAGAAACAGGGTGCTGAGTTGCCCGATCACCTTCTTACAAAGGAAATCAAAAAGCTGGAAACGTACAAAAGGTATCGGGTAGCCGTAAAAGAAGGAAAAGTTGGCCATCTTGATGAAAAGGCTTCAGGGACTCCTACTCGGAGAACCAGAAGAGGAAGTGCTGGAAGTGCAGTAAGTTCTGAAAGTTATAGGAAACTTCCCAAAAGGAATCCTCCTCGTAAAAGGATTGTTCCCGTAAAGGAAGCTGAACCTATTCCCTCACCTGAACCGCAAAGAAAGCTTTTGGACGAAAGCTCTGACGGTACTGACACAGATGAAGAGATTACCTACTCTGAAACTGCAAAGGATGACAATCCTTCCGTACCAAAACCTCCAAGTCCTAAAGCTGATAAAGGAAAAGGGAAGACTCCCGCACTTGTGCCCTATGATGAGAGCTCTGAAGATGATGAAGAGCTATTGGATCAATCCTACAGGAAGACGGTTAAATTCGTTAGTCACCTTCAAAAAGCTGAAGAATTTGCAAAAGACCAAATGGGTAGACCCGGAGGATCAAGTGGTGCTGCCCACTCTTCACCAGGTCCTGATGCGGTTAATCGACCCGATAAGGGATCTGGTGCCACCACTCTTTTACAACAACAGAAGCTTGTGGAGGATACTATCGAATATGACTTTGAGAAATCTGAAACTGAGAAGCCTGAGAAAGATAAAGATGCTGATTATGACAAGCTGCTTCTGGAAAGTCCTACACGATCACAGAAGGAAACTTCTGAACCGCCCAAGGACCCCGAGCCTCCTCATGTCTCCTCCTCATCAGATTCATCATCTCACTCATCACCACCACCATCAAAGAAATCAACCAAATCAACATCCAAATCTGTGAAGAAACCACCTCGCTCTTGGATTTCTCAAACACATGAAAGAATTGTGAAAGCTGTCAAACAAGTCAGAATGAAAGACATGTTATACAGGAAACTTAACTTTCTCAATCAACAAATACAATATCTACATGACGAGAATGACAAGATGCAAGAAGAAAGGAAGTTTATCCAGGAATTCATGAGAAGTCATCGTCAAGAGGAACTGAACAAAATGGTCGAAGGTTACACTAACAAGTACCTTCAGGATATCGTTCCTAAAGTCACAAAGGAGATGTTTACCAGACAACTATATCCGAATCTTATGCAGATAGCCAAGCAAACTATAAGATCCACACCTTTAACCATCAAAATCAATCCATCTGATCCTGTAGTTTTCTCAGATAATGAATTGGTGGCCAAGCTTGTCACACAAATGTCTACACGATCTGGGACATTTACTTCTGAAGAAGGAAAGCTGTTTCAAGCATTGCTGGACTACCAACTCAAAGAAGCATGTAGATTCGAAGCTGAAAAGTCTAAACGTCCTAGAGACGATGAAGACAAGGATCAGGATAATCATGATAAAGCTAAATGTCAGAAGAAGTCTGGTGAATCATCTTCTATGTTACCTCCTCTCCAACGAACTCCTACTCAACAAAAGTCCCCTCCTCGTTCTTCTACAGATAAACCTCAGGACGATTCCGAGTTACCACCCCTGACTCAGAAAACCGGTGATCAATTTGAGTATACAGGTGGTGACGATGAAGAGGTCCTTAAGCCCCTACAACAACCCACCTCTCCCAAACAAGTTCAGAAACCAGAATCATCATCTAGGCCTTCGAAAAAGAAGAAGAAGAAGACGCCTCAGACTGACGTCATATCTTGGCTAGAAGACGATAAAACTGAAGACTTTGAATGGTTCTCTACTCTTGTTAACAACACTCCCTACCCTGAAGAAGGTCAGAATTTGGTAGACGGTAATACATTGGAGCATGCAAAACTTTTGCAAGAAAAGTTCCAGGTGAAGAAGATGACAAAATCCGAGTTGAGGCGAATCAAGAATGAAGCTTTTCAACTGTGGAAAGATAGCTCTGAAAGTGCCATCGAGGTCAAATATCACCTTGAGAACATTGCTCGAGCTATGTCTAACAACATGGATTGGCTCAACCCAGAAGCAAACATCGACTTCACCAAACGGGACAACCCTCCATACTACACCGACTGGTCAAAACCTCTACCAACAATTGGCCAACCAGATGAACCAAGGATCCCATTCAGATATTTCTTCAACAAAGACCTGGAATTTCTTCTACATGGTGGCGATGGTTCAAGGAAATACGCTACATCGTTGACACTTCCATTTCCAGCAGCTATATACTCGAACTGCATAGCCATTGAGGAACGTGCCAAACACTTGTTCTCTGGCAAAGTGGAAGCATACGACCGAGATGCAATGTACGGGATTCATCATTGGCCGGAACGCCGACGAATCTACTACCGAAGCTGTCAGGTTCAGAAGTCTCAACAAGCGGTGTTCAGTACTAAGGATATCGTTGCCATCAAACATGTTGTTCTATCATGTAAGTGGGACTACACCTTCCTTAAGAATATCGTGGTCAAACGACAAGATGAAAGGGACTATGCTTTCTCTGAAGCTGACTTTGAGAATTTGTTCATCAACGACATTGAAGACATGTATCTTGCTAAAGTACAAGGTCGCATGAGGCAATTCTCAACCGAAGTCCAACGTGAATTCATCAAGTCATTGCTCATCTTCATCAGACGCATAGTCATCAAGGAACGTGTAGAAGATCTCCAACTGGCTGTTGAATCTTATCAGACCCGTGTCAACTTCACACCACCTCAGCTAGATCTTCCCGACATCAACCAACTCTCACAATACACACTCATCAGGAAACCTTTTGGCGTCGTTTACCGTAGTGAACTACAAAGAAATTGCTTAATGGCGTGTAGTGAACTTCACAAGTTTAGAGATCACACCTTGAAGATGGTTAGGGACGGATTGGCATATAGGTTGAAGGACATCCGTCAAAAGATTGGGTCTCCTAAGCGATGGAATTCTCAGGATCGCAGGGATGTGAGGAGGATCATCAGAATGATTGATGAAAGGTTGTTTCGAAGGGACCAGTTCAGAACGTTGGAAAGCTTTGTTGGTGGTCGACCCAGGATCAACATCACCGGCTATCAACGCCCTGTTCGCACTCCTGGCGACATCACTGGACTTCCTGGTACCCCTTGATTTGGTTCTTTCATTATAAATTTGTATGTGTGATTTTATATGTCTATGGCTTGTGCACACATAACAGTGTACAACCCGTAATTTACAAGAAAGGACCCTGTGGTACGCTTCAGTGCCACAATCCTTATAAAAGGAGCGAAAGCTTCTTACTTTTGAGTAAAACCTATTAAACCTTTCATTTTTCAAGGTTTTGCTCAAAAGAACAAGAACTTCCCCATATGTTTTTCAAAACCTCAACCGTTTATATCACTAGTTGAGGGGGAGTATTTGAATCAAAACTTTGTTCACAAATTGTTCATAGTGGTCATCTTCCCGCAATACTCGAAATGGTCATATTTATTCTCAACCGTTCAAAAATAACATTTTTATATGCCATTTTTGAGGGGGAGAAAATTGTGTGATAAGAAATATGTTGTGCAAAATGCAAATGAATCTGTTACTTCAGACTTAACCAACGAATTGACGGAACTAAAATGTTAGTTACTCGAAAAGACTTTTCCTGGACGGGTAATAATTTCAAGATAGTTCGCTAGTAATGTAAACGTGTCTCGCAAAGGACTTGTCCAAGTAGAAAGTACCATTCGAGACACTCTTGGTAGACATGAACTCTGACGGGTATGACAACCTTTCGAGGTTTGTCTACACCTTCAAGGTAGTTATTAGAGCTAGTTGTCACCTAAAAGCTGACAATGTAACTCTTTAACTATGCAACGTAACCGTGTCTCGCGGGGGATTGTCTATCTCCAGTGGATCAATTCAAAATGTGCTCTCTCTTTCCTCACTGTGCATTTAAACCATTAAAACTCTTTAGCACATGTGGAGGGGGAGTATTTATGCAAAATCCTATCTCTCACAGTTGTTCAAACATGATTTTCATTTACAAACCCTTTGAGAGATTCTTCACAACTGTGGTTTTAATGGCAACATAGGTTAGTCATGGAGTTATAAGGTGACTAAGGTTAGGAATAACCGTCCTATGATCCGCCAGAGCCGGAAGGATCTACCCAAGGACATCACAAATAGTTAGTACTTAGAAGTCCTTAGGTATGATTATAAAAAGGAGAAAATGAGAATCGGAGAAAGAAGGAGTTGAAGAATCAAAAAGAAATGTAAACAAAAGGGTGAAAAGAAATAGCCCTCCAGATTATTCAACTTAGGGCAGACACCGGGTTCAATTCATATGCTACTGGTTGTCACTCAGTGACGCCGGTATTGAAGACTAAAAGTCGTCATGGACCCAGTGACGCATGCACTAAACCTTCTTAGCCACTCAAGTTTCTCTCAACAGAAGCTTGTTTCATTCTCACAGGGAACCCTACGTAAACTATTGGCTTTCTCTTAGAGATCGCTGGTATTGAAGAAGGAGACCCTCTCCCTAGTCTTCGCTCAGGAAAACCAAAACGCACTATTGAGTCTAGAGCCACGAGATTCATCAAAAGATCTCTTAGGTACACTTGACATTTTATCACTTGTTGATTACCAAATAAGATTAT
>BPTQ01000004.1:56133671-56235499 GCA_019973895.1 Chrysanthemum seticuspe | reverse complement strand
TGACATTTTTCACCAAAGGACTAATTTTGACAACTTATGATTTTAAAAGGACCTTTGGTGATTCTTCTTTTGAAATTATGTGCTCAGGGACTATTTCTGACAATTTTTGAAACTTGGGGGACTGAATTTGCCAATTATGCAAACTTAGCTCATTTTTCATCTGATTTTAAACATTTTGCATCTGAAACATATAAAATGCAATTTTGAGATATTTTCAGTATTTTGATGCATTTCTGAGCATTTTTAAACGTTTTGCAGTTCAGATTTGACCAAAAATGATGAGTATTTACACACTCATCATTGACATTTGAAATTTTGAACCCATTTCATTCGAAAAACGGTCACACTCATTGAGGTCAGTCGAGGCAAAAATGATATCATCAACATAAATTTGAACATGAATTAAATGTTTGCCTGACTTCCTGGTGAACAATGTTGGATCAACTGCTCCTTTGCTAAATCCGGTAGATAGAAGAAACTTTGATAGTGTATCATACCATGCCCTTGGAGCTTGCTTTAAACCGTAAAGAGCCTTCTTCAAATGATAAACGTGAGAAGGATGCTCTTGATTCACAAATCCTTCAGGTTGGCTGACGTAGACGACTTCTTTAAGATCTCCGTTCAGAAATGCCGTCTTTACATCCATTTGATAGACTACCATGTTCTTACTAGCAGCATTAGCCAAAAAGATTCTGATTGCCTCGATTCGAGCAACAGGAGCAAAAGATTCTTCAAAGTCAATACCCTCCTCTTGACGGTATCCTTTAGCAACTAATCGAGCCTTGTTCTTCAACACATCACCATGCTCATCAAGTTTCACTTTGAAGATCCATTTTAGAGCAATAATCATAGCATAATCTGGAGCAGGTACTAACTCCCATACATCAAGTCGATCAAACTCATGAATTTCTTCTTGCATGGCATTGAACCAGCTATCTTGATTCATGGCAGTTTTAACATCTTTTGGTTCGATCTTAGAGAGTACTGAGTTGAAGAAGCACCATAAGGCATCGGTTGCAAGTTGTTTCCGTGTGGATACTGGACGAGAGGGATTTCCAATGATGTTGTCTAAGGGATGATCGTGAGTCCATTTTCTAAGGTGGTCATGTGAAAGTTGTTGAGGGACTGAGGTAGCAGAGTCGATGTCTCGTGAAGAAGATGGTTCTGATGATGATTCAGGAGCAAATATGTTTTCAAATGGAGCATCTTTAGGAGTAGCAAAGGGATTAACTTCATCATTGATGCCAGAAACAGTTCCATGATGTACATTCGAAGATTGATGATTTGTTGATGAGACTGAGTTATCAGCAGCAGGAGCTTCTTGACTTAATGATATTGAGACTGAAGGATTGACTTCATTCTCAGGGATATGAGCAGCCTCTGTTGTGGGAATTGACAGTTCATTAGCACTTGGCTCATAGAGTTCATCAAACATAGGATCAAACAATTTCTTTAAATCATCTTCAGATGGAGGTACATATGGAGTTGCTGGAGAAGAATTTGGTACAAGGGATGAACCAATGGGACTGTTTTGAAGTGCGGGTCCTGAACTGGATTGTCCAGGAGCCATTTGACCGGTCAGCTCATCAAACGTAACGTGAATTGTTTCCATGATATCTCGGGTTCTCTTATTGTAGATTCGGTAACCTTTTCTGTTTGGTGCATAGCCTACAAATACTCTAATGTCTGCTTTGGCTCTCAGTTTTCCTAAATCTTGACCATCATTAGTTGGATAACACAAAGCACCAAACACACGAAGGTATGATAGATCAGGTTTTCAATTGTGGACAAGTTCGTATGGAGTCTTTCCATGAGATGTGTGAATTAGAGATCTATTTTGAGTGTAACAAGCAGTGGCAATAGCTTCAGCCCATAGAAACATTGGAACCTTTGAGTAGATCAGCATTGTCCTTGCAGCTTCTACAAGAGTTCGGTTTCGTCTTTCAACTACACCGTTCTGTTGAGGAGTTCGAGGAACACTTCTTTGAGGACTGATTCCAACATTTTCATAAAATTCATTGAGTACTTTATTAACAAACTCAGTTCCATTGTCAGTTCGGACGATTCGAACTGTTTTGTTGAGTCTGATCTAAAGTTGTTTAATGAGTTTAATGATGACATCTGGAGTTTCGTCCTTTGTCCTCAAAAACTTAACCCAAGTGAATCGGGAGTAGTCATCAACCACTACTAACACATATCTCTTCCCATTAATAGTTTGCACTCCCATTGGACCGCACAGATCCATATGAAAGGTATGAAGAACTTCCATTACAGAGTTTGTGGGTTTTGGTTTGTGGGCATATTTCGTGCTTTTTCCCAATTGACAAGCTGAGCAAAGATGATCTTTTTCATATTTTAATCTGGGTAAGCCTCTGACTAGATCCTTTCTGGAAAGGTTGTTTATGGTACCAAAGTTCAAGTGATTGAGACGACGATGCCATAACCAAGACTTGGTTTTAGAAGCCTTTGACAGCAAGCAGATTGGAGAAGACTTCATCATGTCATCGATAGATATGGTGTATAGGTTTGAACCTCGGGTACCTCTTAACAATTCTACACCATCAAGTTCTCTAACGAAACAAGTATGTTTTCTGAAAGCTACTTCTAGATCGGAATCACAAAATTGACCAACAGAGAAAAAATTATGACCAAGACCTTCCACATAATATACCCTGGAAATTACACTTTTACCAACCACATAATCTCCATAACCCATAATAGCTCCAAAATGGTCGTTCCCGAATCTAACTGTCCCGATGAATTTACTCACGAAGTTCATGAGCCGCAACCGGTCGCCAGTCATATGCTTGGAACAGCCTGAGTCCAGGTACCACATAACGATTTGAACGATCTGCAGTTGAACACAGACAAGAATGGATAATTGGATAATTGGGATCCCCATGCAAGAATGGGTTCCATTTGGTTAGTAACAATGGTTGGAACACCCACATCAGAAATAGAAGCATTCATATCAGAAATTAAGGCAATGGAATCATTATGAATAGATGCAATATTTGTATTAGCCCTATTCAAAGTGTGTTCACTTCTTAAGGGAATAGTTCTACCAGTAGGCATCCATTTTCTAGTGGGCATTGTCTGATTAGTCTTATGACCAACATGTATCCAATGATAGCCTATCTTACTAAATGTTCTTCCTGTGGGTTTCCATTGTTTTCTAACTTTCTTTCGCCTTTGCCTTTTTGCCTTCTTAGCATGATATTTTTCATTGACAAGATTCACTGGGGATTTGACAGTATTAGACAGAGTATTCATACCACATTCATGATTAGCAACATAATTCAAGCAGACATCATTACAAGGTTTGCAAATAGTATCAGAATTCGAATTAATTACAGTACGCCTAAGGCAAATACTAGAATCAACACGATTCGTTTTATTCGGCTCAAACTTAAAGTTCCTAGATTGGTCTTCTACTCTCTTCCAATGCACATTCTTAGCTTGCGAGGTCCTGTTATTTCTTGTATTGTCTTGAGACTTTGACCTGCTCGCTTTAATGTCATTGATTACTCCTGTAGATGGAATGGGAACATTAGTTGGTTTTGTTACTCTTTGCTTCTCCTGTTTAGATGTGCTGGGATCTGAACTACATGCAGGCACACTAAGGTTCACTTTCTTAAATCTAGTAGTGCTGGGATTTGTACTCCTAGAAGGCACACAAGAGTTCGCTTTCTTAGCTTTAACAGATCTGGAATTTGAACTACTTGAAGGTATACTACCGTTCACATTCAAAACATCGGGCATCGAATGGATATTATACTTGGCACTAGGCATAGAACACAGAATCAAAGGATTAACTCTCTCACCTAAGGACTTAGGGCATATTGTGATTAAGCATTCTAGAATTTCTTGAGATCGTTTGGCATATAAGCATGCATGCCCAATTGCATTGTCAAGTGGTTTCTCTAACTTATCCTCTTCAACAATCTCACGAAGACATTTTAGACAGTCCTTAAGGGATGAGAAATATGTTTAAATAGCAAGTTTGTTATTCCTGAGATGAGGGGGGACATATGTCACAGACAAAGCATATTTATTACAAGAGTTAACCTTTGATACACCATTCTTCCCATTGGTCATTGGCATTTTCCCTTTTACCTGGCTCTTCAGATTCTCAATTTCCTTTTGCAATGAAGCTATTTGTTCGTTGTTTTTGTTACGAGTGACATTTATTGATTCAAATAACTCATTGAAATGACGTTTAACCTTTTCATTTTCTTCTAGAAAACTTTCGTTTTCCTTTTGTAATGCATTTACTAAGTTTTGAAGATGAAACATTTGAGAATTCTGAGAATCTAAAGGATGAGGCATTTGGGAGCCAGTTACATTGTTCTTTTAGCCCTTTAATTGAGCGATTTGGGCTTTCAATTTTCTGATTGTGTTACAGTGAGCCTGAATCTGTTCATCACGTTTGTTTATTTGAAAAACTGCATCAAACTCTGGAGCATCTGAGGATGTCTTGATATTTGAAGTTTTTACATTTTCTTTAAAATGTTGATATTTTAGTTGTAAGTTAAAATGCTCAGCCTCTAATTTAGAAAAATGTTTAACCAAATTGTCGTGATCATCCAGTTCAACTTTTTCATTTAGTTTAGAATTAGTCTTTTCAAGCTCAATGACACGATCATGGGAGACTTTCAGGGCAACAGATAATTCATGAAATTTAGAAGCATTAATAGAACAATTTGTAGCAGTGAAAAACACATCTTGAGCAACACATTCAGTAATAAGAGTCTCATTTAATGTATGCAAGTTCTTCCTCTCAATCTCATTATATTTTAGTGCTCGCTCATAGTCACTAACTTCAACTATCATTGCATCAAATTCCTTTTCCATTTCTTTAATGTCTAAGTTCATTCCCTTTTTAAGACTTTCAAAATGATCTTTTAGTTGTTTAAAGAAAGGCATGACTTCAGTTAAATAACATTCTTTTGTTTGCTCAAACCCCCTTTCCCCTTCAGTTATACCAGTGGGTGTGATCCTTTTCTTACAAGTTTTCTTAAAATCAACAAATAGTTGAAAAATAACATATTGACTGATTAAGGTCTTGCTTTTCGTGGCAATAGTCCTCGGTACTAAATGCATTGGTGTATTTGGAGGATACACAGTCGCGAAAGGCATTTTCCTAAAGGGAGGGTTCGTTACAACAAGATTCTCTGCCTTTTTCTTATCTAAATCCTTTTTCCAGAACATTTGTTCGGGTGTTAACAACGTCTGAGGCTTAAACATGTTCAAGGAAATCCAATTATCCTTCTTGTAATCATGGGGTGTGATCTTTATTTTCTTCTCTTTACATTTAGGATCATCTAATTTCTTGTTCATCTTTTCCCTAGTGACTTCATCTGATTTCTTATCTTCCTCAGTGCACTCAACGCAACTAGGTTTCTGTCTAGGTTTAAGGATTTCATTTCCATCATAGAGAACCTTATGAGCATTTCTAGCCTTTTTAATGACCTCTGGATTTGGTTCCTCAACAAGGGGAATGCTATGCTTATCGCTTAAGACTCTATGCTTAGTGATTAAGTGAGCAGTCTGAATGGTATTTCCTTGTACGTACAACTTATTTTCAAGCTTGTTTTTCAAGATTTTTAGATTAGAAAAATCATTCAAAAGTTTTGATTCCTTAGCACTGAATTCTTGCTTAAGCATTTTAACATTTTCTTGAAGTTCTTGTTTTTGCTTAGCAGTTTTAGAAAGCTTTTCTTGTAAGGAGTTTAACTCTTGTTTTAATACTTCTTCTCTAAACCTACTTTTTCTAATAGTTGTACGCATTTGGTCATCCATTTCCTGCTCACGGGTAGTCAACTCAAATTTTGCACGTTGTTCATAAATAGCAACACGTTCTTTATAGGCATTCAATTCAGAGATGACAAAATCATCAGGGGCACGTGCAGTGTATTCATCAAAAGCATAGTCATCATTGACTGCATAAGATACATCACTTGGTACAATCACACTTTCACTTTGTTTCACATATTGATCATATGGGACAACATTGATATTACCCATATTTTTAATATACGACTCAATAATTACAGTTGATTGTACTTCGTTATGTATCTTTTGCTCATCAACTTCATCGTATAATTTTAATACCTCAGAAATGATTTTGTCTTTGGATGGACCAGCTTGTGGTGATGAAGAGACTTTAGGAGAGACCATTGGAGAAATGCTAGCCATGAAAATGGTTTGTGCAGTGGGTTCTTCATCAACATCAGATTCGTATACATTACAATCAGCTTCTTGAAAGGCATTCTGATGATTATGGCCTATCTCCTGAATGGGTTGCTCATCCACATCTGCATCATATGTCTTAGCATTTCCCTCAGCCAAGAACAATAACTCCTCTTCATCCAAAGCTGCACCATTATCCTGAGCTTGCACAAGCAACATCTTATCCTTGAAGTACTCGGCATTCTAAGGGCGTTTTGGCGATGTGCAGTTCCTTGCAATGTGTCCCTCACCTCCACAGTTGTAACACTTGTTCTGCTTTACTTGTCCTTGATTTCCATTCCTTCCTCTATTATGATTTTCCACATACCCTCCTCCTACTCCACCTCTTCTTTGTTCATATTGTCTTCCTTGAGCTGGTTGTACTGTAACCTTTCCATCTTTGACCAAAGCATGGTTGTGTAGATTGGATGCAGTCCTGATTTCATTGTTAGTGTGAAGTTTGTTGGTATGTGGAGAGAAGGTTAAGTTTTGTTTAACCATATAAGCCAACTTATTGATAAAGTGTTCCATGACAGCATTGGCATCAGGTTGTTTGAAGCATGGATCTTGAATGATTTGAGAAGCTTTGGTAGTGGTTCCATCATTGGTGAAAAATGCAGTTGAATCATTTGATAAGCTTGTTTCTCCCTGAGCTTTGAACTGATCAAGAATCCTTTTTTCAAACATGGCATGTCTCTCATTTTGAAGAAGGAAGGCATAGAGTTGCTCATAGTTTGTATTCTTCAAACCTTTGGTAAGCTTCACAGAAGTGACGAACTTGTGCCATTTTGGATTCATGTTGTTCACAAACTTTGAATTCAGCTGAATGTTCAGCATTGTCATCTTAATATTTCTCATGTCATTCACAAGCTTGTGAAACCTCACATAGTACTCATAGACACTCTCATCTGGTTTCATCTTGAAGTGCTCAAATTCATCATACAACTGTGATTCTCGGTCTTCAACAGTTAGCTCAGAACCAGAGAGAAGCATCTTGCCATTATCCCATACAGCTTTTGCTTCGGTGTTGTGATTGATAAGCTTGTAGATGTCTTTTGGAAGACCTTGCAGTATAATGTTAGACACTCGGATATCTGCATCAAATCTCTTCTTCTCCTTATCATCGAGCTCATTATACATCTTTGGTCTGTCCATTCTATAAATCAAAGTACCATCTTCAGCAGTATCAAGTACATCTCTAGTAGTCTCAACTCGGTAAGGTCCTTCATCAATGGATTTGAGAATGTTAACCCCATTTTCTTTTCCAAGACAGTACAATCTGATTCGTTGAGCCCAAGAGTCATAGTCAGTTCTGTCAAGCATGGGTGGACGAGTATCTGAGCGAGCAGCTTGAACATCCTCGGCAACAGTGGAGATGATAGTAGGAACGTTGGTAGACATGTTAACAGATTACACGGGATTTTATAACTCTATGATTAAAACGGGAAATAGATTCTTTCACGGGATTTTACTAAATCAAGAGAAAATCGTATTAAAAAAATCAGCCAAGTCGCTAGGAAATCTTGAACGAAGTCGCTAACTACTAAGTCGCTATAATCCCAAGTCGCTAACACACAGTCAAGTCGCTATATAACAACTCGCTAAGATTCAAGTCGCTAGCAAAATTTTGACAGCAATTCGCTAAGATCCAAGTCGCTAAAATGTCAAGTCGCTAAATAGCAACTCGCTATGCACCAAATCGCTAACACCAAGTCGCTAACGAACAAAAGTACAAGTCGCTAACGTCCACCAAGTCGCTACCCGTAGTGGAGAATCCACTAAGTGTACTGTTTGTCGGCTTGTCTCACTAGACAAGTCGCTAAGCCTAAATCGCTAGCAATACAAACTGGAACTCGCTACCAAATTGTAAAGCAAGTCGCTAACAAGAAAAGCACTCCGTGGGTCAAGTCGCTAGCTAGAAAAACTCACAAACATCACTTTTCAATCCAAAAACAATCCAACCATGATGATTCAAGCTTACCAAATCAAAACCTAAACACTTGTGATGATTCTAAACACAAAAGTACTAACAAAATCCAATATTTAACACAAGAAATCACCCAAATGATGCAAAAACCACTAAACTTTTTCAAACTCAAAAACCACCTAAAAACCACTAGAAATCCAAAGATATGTAAGAGATGATCTAACCATGGCTCTTGATACCAATTGAAAGCTATTGGATTTCACATACACATCAAACCATGAACACAAGGTGGCGTATAAAATGATGTTTAGAGAGAGAAAGTTAGAGGTTTGGGAACTTTAGTGAGAGAAAGAAAAATCTTATTATGAGCTCCAACTCTCTACCTTGGAAGGTAGAGAGTATTTATAGTCTTACAATAAAACGCCACACAACGGGATGTGGATCAGGCATACAGTGGGTAAAGACCCGTCCGTCCTCCACGGTGTTACTAAACTAAATACTACTTAACTTAAAATAACTACGACTACGAGCTTTCTAACGATTACATATACTTGATGTGACTGACTCTTTAATACCTGGAATTTCTAATTCCTAACACCACTTTCTCTCTCTAAACCTACTCACAATTCGACCCATATTATTGTTTGTTATGTGTTTATGAAATCCAATATCTAACATTAACCATTTATACATATTGCATATTAATTTGTATTCTTTAGAAAATGAATTAAAGCATATTAGGAGAAAAAGCTATTCCTCCATTAATAATGTAAATCATTAATTTTATATACTTTTTTTTTAGTATTTTCGTTCAAGTATATATATTATACCAACTTTATTTTCGTGTTTTTTGTTCACAACTTTTAATTGATGCTAACAATTAAAAACAAAAAATTAGAGATTTGTTAATTGGTATGGGAATAAAATCCTTTATTTTAAGTCAAATATTACAACATTATGCACTGTCATTTTCCATTAATCTTACCAAATGAAACCGAACAAATACATTGTTTGACTTCTTTTGAAACATCAAATTACTTTAAAATAAATCATTGAAAGAAGGTATGCTAAGAAAACGTACAATATGTTTTGAAGAACTCTAACCGAAACAAATTAGAGTGGAAAAACGGTGAGGTTAAACATAAGGCAAATAAATTTGAAGGTACCCTTAGTAATTTTGATAATAGGATATATCTTGCATCTCTATAACTGCTTTTGTATCTTCTGTTATTTCATATGTTGAAGATGAAATGTTTAATAATCAAACATACTTGGCACAATACTTGTTAACAAAGGCAATAACACAATATAATTTGTCTCATGCATTCAAAATCACTCAGTTTTTTGTAACAATCTTTTGCATTATCCTTTATTTTTTTTTAAGGTTTTGCTATTTGTAGCCTTAAAGGTTATTGTTAAAGAAAAAAAAATCATTACATAAGTAGTTGTATATTCAGTTGGTTGTAGATGGTTAATTATAGGGCGGGTGGTTATTTTTTGGCATACAATAACTTAACATATAGTATGTCCAAACATTTAACACTTTTTTTTTATTATGTCCAATAGATCAAATTAAGTCCTGCATTAATAATAGGTTTTTCTTTTTTGTGATTATAAGTACGTCATGTAAAGAGGCCAAAATTGAGTTAACTATTACTAGTTTTGTATAAAAAAATTCATTTAGTTTTAGTTTCTTTTTACAAAGATGTAGTCGGGTCACTTTATATTCTAAGTGGATTTATTGTTCATATCCATATGATGTTGTACTTTCAAATCAAACATGGGGATTGGTTTAAAAAGAATGGAATGAATATCGCATGGTCCGGTCAGATTATTAAATGTTATAAACATAGTGAATTTTATCGAGCTTCTACTTATGATCTTTTTTTGTTAGCTGATATACTTTAGTAGAACATATTAGCTTCTCTAATTAGTGTCGTATTATCTTTTTTATTGTTGGCCAAATTTTTGACATTTGCACATGTATGCATGTGTTTAGTTTTGTACGGGTACGTAAGTTCTTTTTAGCATTGTTTGTAAGTGGTTTGAGCATCCATCATGTTTAGTAGAAGCTCTAGAAATATACAAAATTATGTTTGGTGTTTTAAAATTTAGATGCTTTGAATAATGCATTTAATTGAGTTTGACCTATGAAATATTATGTAACTAATTAAGACTTGTGTTGTAAGTGTTTGTACTATAAGCTTTAATGAATGTTTTACTTAGATTGTTGGTTGTTGTGTTAAATTGGTTTGTACAATGTTCTATATTAATTATACTTTTGAGTGAAGGGCATCTTAAAAACAACATTAATTATATGTGTTGAATTGATGTATTGGTTTTTGAGGTTACAATAAATTCAATGTTATAAGTTTTGAAATCATGCTAAAAAAAGGTGTGTTGGCTTAAAAAAAATTAAGATTTCATTTTATAGAAAGTCCTAAATACTTAGATTAAATTACACCGTTCGTCCCTTTGGTTTGGTCGAAATCACATCCATAGTCCCTTGACTTTTTTTTCATCATGAGTCCTTATAATGAAGTTTGATAACACCATCAATCCCTATCTCTAACGATCGTTAACTTTCTCCATTAACTCCCCATGCATGCCTTCCATGTGAGGGTATAAGTAGCATTTCACCTAATCTTTTTCTAGTTCATTATCTAGCACATACATAATCTACCACCACAACACACGGTATAATGCATTGTAGTTATTGTCAGCTCATCACACATTTAACAAGTGTATGTCTCTGAACAGCCGATTATTATATCACAAAGGTGGGCCACAACCAATTTGTTTTTTTAAAAATCCATACATTGCATTATTTTTAATACTCTTTTTAATATTTAAAATATAGATATACACGTATTAATGCTATTAATCACATACTGCATTACTATTTTGTTTTTTTTTGGGTAAACCCCGCTTGTGTCATATGCTTATCATAAATTGAGAGAAACACATAGTTACACATTGAAAGGGAAAATTGTATTATGAATTGTTGGTTACAAACAAGGGTTACATCAAGTATTTAAATACTACATATTGGCGGGAAACCAATAACAAGCTAAACAGACTAAAACTAACTAACACTACTTGACTATACAATGAATCTATACTACACTGCATCTGTACAAGATCCTTTCCAGTATAACTTTCATCTTGAGTGAGGATACATGATGTTTGGCACAAGTATGCAGTATAACTGAAACAAAGGAGTTAACATAGTGTTTGGGAGAGTCATCAGTGGTTACACCATTATCCCTTCACAAGTTGGCAATGTGTAAGGATTACACATGCTCAACTTGGACAAACAATTATAGTGAAGTGGTTTGCTCAAGCCTTTTGTAAGAATATCATCTATTTGATGTTTTGTAGAGACATAAGTGGGTAGAACTTGTCCTACTTTAACTTTGTATCTTACAAAACAACATTCGATCTCAATATGTTTGGATCTAGCATGATTTACAAGATTTGATGCCAAGGCTATTGAGGATGCATTGTCACAAAATATTGGTACTGGAGTAGTAACATTAACCTTAAATTCTTGGAGTAAACACTTGATCCATGTAACTTCACATGTATTATCAGTTAAGGCTCTATACCCAGCCTTTGTGGAAGACCTTAAGACCACATTTTGTTTCTTGGATTGCCATGAAATCAAATTTGAGCCAAGAAATATACCATGGCCTGTGACTGATCTTCTAGTGAATGGGTGATGCAGGATTTCTGACCAGGTTTTACTATTTATAATTTCTCGTCTACCTTTGGCCTACCTTATGCACTAACGGGCAGTGTACTCAGTCGCATGTAGCGAGGGAATGGGAAGACCGAGTTCGTCCCAAGAACATTTGATTTCTAGTTGTCTAATTAAAGTGATTGTCACATAAATAAAGGTTAATTGATTATATTTTAATAATTCCACATGATCAATTAGGATGGTTATCCGGCAAACAAACTAATGGGAATGATAATTACAATGGTTTAGCTCTCATAAAGTGTCTACGAATGCTTTATGTGATGGTTAAATGTCACTAGAATCCTTTGGTCAATTTGTCTAGCCTATATTCCTAGAATCCTCCTCTAGAATCAAAGGTACTACCCTTTGTAATAAGCGAAAGTTGTTGGTAGACTAGCTCAAGTCGTTAAGTGCGAGCTATCAATTTAAATCAGTTCCAATACCAGGGTTGTGTAGTCCTAAGGTCAATTCTTACACAGCATGCACCCAGTTCATCGGGTAGCATCATGGTCTCGCATTTCTTAAATATTTTCACAAGGTAGGTGATCCTATGGTCAATTCGCACACAAAGGATGGTTGTACTACGGCTAATTCCTTCCATTCTTTGCAATCTACTTGGCTAGGGTCCTTTAGTCAATTCTTTTAGCCTACTAGATAAATTGAAGGATTCAATTCAATTTAAGCTATCCTAATAAATACTACCTAGTTTCGAAATTACCAAAACACAAGGATCATGAAGTGACTAAAGGGATAAACACATAGAGCTAATAATAAATAGAGAACAAAGAATAAAAACCAAACACTTAATCACCAAATAATTAATTAATTAAAATACAACAATAATTAATTAATTAAAAGTCCATAACAAATAATTAAAACATAATAAGCATCAATTAATTTACAATCAAAACTGAATCAAAATTATTCAATAAATAATAAAACAGAATTAATAAATGAAAGTCGAAAAGTGATTACATATTGCGCCAATTAAATGATATCGATCCCTTAATTGAGTACCGGGGCAAAACCCCGAAGGGTTTGCCCCTTAAAAGCTTCGATCGTGCGCTGCTACTTTTCTTCTTTTGTGTCAGCCGCCAAAGAGAAAACCAAATCCTAAAGATGATCATAACCTCGTACAACCTTTTCTATTTATAATAATGAATTTTGTGCCTTGTCTGACTTTAGCCCTTAATCTTGCGCAATATTTCATTCTTGGTCCTTGTGTTCTTTTCTTCTATACTTCTGTACAAAAACACACAAAAGGTGTTTAATAAATATCAAACATCATGCCATTTGAACATAAAAGGCCCTCGATTGTTCTTCATATTTTTATCTTCAGTCCTTAAAACTAACAAACCATAATATCAACTTGATGCTTTCAGCCCCTAGACTTCAACTCCTCCGCGCCCAAGTTATTAGTTACGGCGTAACTAAATCACTAGGTTACGCTGTAAGTCTTCATCAGCGTGTACTTATCCACTCCTAAAATTTCTCTACGGCGTAACTAAATTACAAAGTTACGCTGTAACCTTCACAATTATTAATTACGGCGTAATCTTCATGATGGTTACACTGTAATCTCTTCAATCACATTTTGTGTGATGTTTACACCGTAACACAACTCACTAATTACGGCTTAACCTTAATAGTACATGAATAAGGCTAACTCCTTGGATATTTACGGTGTAACCTGTAGAGTTTGATAAGACTCCTTGGACCATTTTGAGCATCTAGGGTTTAACAATAACATAGAAAACACGAATGCTGATAACATCAAATAGTCCTGAATGTTAAGTGTCAATTTCCCCCGATAATGCTTGTAATTTATATCATTTATATGGATTTACGCTTGTTTTCCATTGTTTTCCACTTTCAGGTAAATTACGAGCATTGGAGCTAAAGAGACGCGGAACTGGAGAAATATCAAAAGATTTATCACAGTATGCTACTTTGAAGAAGTTACGGCGTAACTCCTCTCTCACATTATGCCGTAACTATTGCGTGACTCAGAAAACCAACTTATCAGAAGGTTACGGCGTAACTCTTCCCAAAGGTTACGACGTAACTATATTTGGTCAAATGAGTTTCCACGCCGCTGATACTTACGCCGTAACTATTGCATCTATTACGACGTAACCAAGTTTATTGAAGACTAAGGCGTAACCACTCATTAGGTTTCGCCGTAACCAGCAGATCTAGTGCAAAATACGATGAAATAGAAGGTTACAACGTAACTCTTGTTATGGTTACGCCGTAACTCTTGCATGCATAGTTTATTGGTAGCCACCCTTGGTTCGGTAGTTTTGAATGGCGGTAGAGGCCAATTGCCTAGGAGATATGACCAACTGACCCTAGGTGAGCGAACTGAGACAAGAAGGGTAAGATATGACCAACTGACGACCCTTTCTACTTGTGCGATTTGACCATCTGATCACCTATCGTTTGGATGAACTTAAGAATTAGGGGGTGAGTGTCTAAGTTCCTAACGGCCGGGCACTCACTATTATAAATCTAGCATGTAGCGGTACTTAATGACTTGGCTTAGGGGACCAGGAACAATAGGACTTATGTGGGGACACCTGAATTTTCCTGTGGTGGCATCTTTGCTGATAGGTTAGGGCGAATTGACCAAATACTGTCCTCTCGACTTTCACCCCACCTGAAGTAATTAGAAGTAAGTAGACGTAGACATAACTAGCTAGGAGGATTAACTAGGTTAGCACCACTCTCCTCTATTGATTTCCCTTTATCCTTTATTTGCTTTTATTTCCTTTATTCTGTTTTAGTAGTTTAATTAATTAAATCCCTATCGAAACCATTATTAATCTGTGACACCTAGACTTAGTAATAATCCAACACACATAGCTCTTGGGACGACCTCGGCTTTACCGATTACTACACTACACGTGACCGGGTACACTGCCCGTTAGTGCACTAGGGTAGACCATAGGTATAACGAGACTTTATAAATATTAAAACCTAGTCAGTAAAACCTGCATCAAGTTTTTCGCGCCGTTGCCGGAGAGTTATATTAGGATTAATATTAAGTATTTCATTTAATTTTAAACTTTTCTCACGATCATATTTCAAGTTTTCAGGTACCATGAAAGTTGTTAACATTGATGACCTCACTCTTAAGGAATATTTGGCATTAACAAAGGAAGAACAAGGACCAGGGATTGTTAGGCCGGCTATCGCAGAAGATGCTCAATTCGAAATCAAACCTCAATTCATGAGGGAATTACGTGTAAATCCATTCTCTGGAAGCATCACCGATGATGCCCATGAACATATAGACAATGTAGAGTACATTGTCAGCCTATTCAAAATTCCCAGAGTTTCACACGATGCTATCATGTTACGAGTATTACCTATTTCTCTTACGGGAGCTGCGAAAAGATGGGTTGATCAATTACCTGCTGGGACTGTCAACACTTGGCCTATCTTAAAAAAGTGTTTCATTCAGAGATACTGTCCTCCATCAAAGACAGCTAAGCAATTGGAAGAAATCCATAATTTCAAGCAAGAGGGTGATGAAACGTTATACCAAGCTTGGGAAAGATATAACGAATTGTTATACAAATTCCCTACTCATGATCTCTATAGCCAACAAAAGGTGAACGTCTTCTACAAGGGTCTGAACATCTCCTCAAGACAAATGATGGATTCTCAAGGGCTGATTCCTGGTATGACACCCACTTTGGCCTTAGAAACTATTCAAAAAATGGCAGACCACTCTCACAAATAGCACAATGGAGGTAGCAACCAAAGTAAGAATGGAGATATGGAAGGCCTTGTAGCAATAAACAACAAATTAGAAAGCCTTGGAAGAGAAATGAAGAAGCTAAAGGAAAATGTGCATTCCACTTAAGTAGAGCGAAATGGGGACTCCACCTACTAAAGAATGTGCCTCCAACGAGGAAGTTAAAAGGATCGGAGAAGTTAAATATGGAAGAGAATCACCTTTCAACAACTACAATAATAACGGGCCCATATATCGAGAAAAATCCCCTGGATTCTACACAAGAATCAACAACAATCCTCCTAAACCCAGCCTTGAAGAAACAATGCACAGGCACATCGAATAATCTACGAGAAAGGGAGATAAACTCAAGGAATGGATGGTCAAAGTAAAGGAGGATACCAATATGAACCTACGTAACCAAGATGCTGCTATCAAAAACCTCGAAACACAAATTGGGCAATTGGCTAAAAACCTTGAAACGAGTAATGCTAAAGCTATTGCCTGCAAGGCCATATTTGCGCAAGATAAAGCAAAGAAAGAGAAGTGCACATCCTTTATCACTAATGATATTTCCAGGATTAACTACCTAAAAGAGGATGATAAATCAGAAGACGACGAGGTCCTGCCTAGCCAACTTCCTGAGAAATAGCAATACCAGGAAATTTTTCTCCTTCCTTGCACTATTGGTAATATTAAGATTCCCGCATTAGCTGATTTGGGGGCCGGGGTAAACCTTATCTCTACCACTTTATTTGAAAAAATAAAACTTACCAATTTAAAAGAAACAACTATTATGATAGAAATGGCTGATTCCTCTAAAGCTGTACCGAGGGGAATTGTGAATAATGTGCTTTTAAAAATTGGAAAATTTTTCTTCCCAACTGATTTTGTGGTTATTGACATGGGGAAGCGGGAGGCTTACAACTTAATTGTTGGAAGACCTTTTCTAGCCACTTGTAGGGCTCAAATTAAGGTTTTGAAAAACAAATTTCTTTGGGAACTGAAAATGAACGAATAACTTTTAGTATGAAATAGAATTTAAAACCAAAAGTTGAAATTTCAAATAATGTTGATGTTGTTAATGTTCAATCGCTAGATCCCGCTCTACACTCTAATCCTATTACTGATGATAGTAGAGAGAATATTGATAATTGTAAGCAGAAACATGAAGAAATTGTCAAAAGCATTGGGGAGACTCCGGTTCCAAACAAACATTTTAGCAACTCGATGTCAACCAAGGATAACGAATCAGTGACAGCATGGCCACCGTTTACTCGTCCTCAAAAATGTGAAAGAAAGGCGAATGAATGGATATACCCTCACAAGGGGAGAGAGACATGATATTGAATTAGCATTGGAAGATTGGTACAAAATAAGATTTGGGAACTCAAAAATCCATAAGGGACTGGTTAAGCAGTATAAGTACAATCATCTCACTGACACAATAAACGGTGCAAGATCTAGCATAATTATTACTAGTAGTCTTATTACTGAAGATGATGACCGGGGAAAATCACGTGATGAATGGTTTTCACATGAATTTGGAACAGATGGCATTCGCAACACTACGAGGAAAAAGGGGTTTGACAAATGGATGAATGAGTGCCAACGAGTGGTGGAAGTCGGCCAAGTCCAAAGGCCCCCATAGAAGCCCCGCGGCTCTGAGTCTAACTTAAAGACTCGTAAATAAAGAAAAGTGCTCTTTCGGAAGACAACCTGAATTATCCCTTTCTTTTATTTTGTTTCCATTCCTGTAGGGTTTTGTGTTTTCTAACTATTTTTGCAGGAAATGAGGAAGTAATTGCTGCTGCAGTTTGCTGATCTGAACAGAGTTACGGCGTAACTCATCTTAGTGATTACGCCGTAACCAACCTTTTAGCAGCAGAATTCTTGACGAATTAATCAGTATGGCGTAATAACATCTCTGTGGTTCCGCCGTAACCATTCGCTTTGCAGCTTATGTCAGATTTTGCTAGTTACGGCGTAACTCCCTTATAAGAGTTACGACGTAACCTTCCTCTGCTTTAATTCTTTCATTTTAAAACACAATAACCTTGTATTAGTCTTTTTAAATGAACTTTGTGGGTGTGTTCCCTGTAAACCCTCACGAGACTTCACTCGTCCACTTGGGACACCAAGTGGTTTAAAAGGCTTGTTGCATATGCTAAATGCAACCGTGTTTGTTTTTCATTTTTCATTTTTTCTTTTTAGAATTATGCTTGTCAGTAGTGTGATTTCAGGGATTGAAGTTTGTTCATGATGCTTATACGAAGGCACGTCTCTTTTTTGTGGGCCTTCTTTCTCTATGGAGCAAATTTCAGGGAAGTTCTCGCTCTAATTCTACTTTTCTCTTCACCTTTATTTAATGCTTAGTACAAAAGGGACTTTGTACAATTCAAGTGGGGGAACGGGAGTAGAATTATCTCTTGAACATTATTTTGCCCTCGTTTTTCTAGTTTATTTTGAAAAATTATGCCATTTTTAAAATTTTGACATGTTTTTCTTAACCTAACTAGATTAGACCTTAGCCGAGCACATAGAACCCTTGATATTATATGGTGAGATTAGCCTTATCCGTTTCCAATATTTTACCCCAAATCCACCAAATTATGACTGTGCCGGTAGCTTGTAAACTTTAGAACTTGGCCTTTGCATCATTTCGAGACCATAGACGAGGTATGTTGAGTTAGCTCGATGTATTTGGACTTTTCAGTTTTAGAAGGCAATATTATAGGACTATCACCCAAACAGCCTACCATTGTGTGTCTATCGATTAGTCACCTCGACTTCTCGACCCCCATGTGAAACCTTTTTGTTGCACTCACCTTTAGTGCAAGATACCCCTAGATACACCCCTCTAAGCCATTCCTTTCATTTTGTCAACCCAATATATTGTTTCGTTACACCTACACACCTTAGCCTACCCTTTAGTCTTTATTTGTGATTGGGAAGTCATCATTTGCCTAAGTTCAAGGTTCGAGTGGAAAGGTTTGGAAATCACACTTTCATCGACAACATTCCTGAAGATCATTGAAGACCCCCCGTATTCCCATTGTTCATCTCAAGTGGGAGGATGTTATGTTTAGTTGCTATTGTTATGTTGAAAAAAAATGATTCGAGAAAAAAAAAGTTGTTATGATTTAGTTATTGTAAAGTGCAATGTTATAAGCACTGTGTTATGAGCTTCATAGATTCAGTATCGAGGAGGCCACCTTGGTCACATTTGAAGATTGGAGTTGGTGAATATGCCAACAGTTGGAGAAAAGGTAGTGTGCCCATCACGACGTCCTCTAATGACGCATCTACCTTATATTTCATGATCCGGTTTCTTGACTTCAAAGCTTGAACTTTGGGCGGACTGTAAGTGGTGATGACTTGGTTATAGATTTAGACTACCTGTTTGTTTTTCATTTTACACCAATTATATATCCCATGTCTTATCCTACCCTTTAGTCATGAAGCATGTCTAGGTGATGCAGCGAGCAATCTTTGGTGTCTTGGTCATGGATTTGGTCATGTACAACTGGTTTTGTCCACTTCGCCGTGACATGTTAGTAATGACGAGTCACCCCTTAACCTTTGTCGAGTCTACCCATATTGCCTTCGAGAATTGTTTAGCCCTTAACTCTAGTGGTGGAGATTTGTGTAACCGCCAAGCTTATGATAGAATACATGCTATGATTGTGCTTTGAGTGATCACCCTGAAATTGACTCTTAGAATAGTTGAGAGATTTGAGTGTTTTGTTCCCTTTTCGTGAGGTGTTCGGCTTTGTTTTATTCTAGTATAAGGGATTTGTAAACTTATATTTTCCAGTTTATGGGAGATATCTTTTTAGGAATCTTTCTAATAAGGTCTACTTGAGGGAAAGTAGAGTTCAAGTGGGGGGTATTTGATAACATCAAATAGTCCTGAATATTAAGTGTCAATTTCCCCTGATAATGCTTGTAATTTATATCATTTATATGGATTTACGCTTGTTTTCCGTTGTTTTCCACTTTCAGGTAAATTACGAGCATTGGAGCTAAAGAGATGCGGAACTGGAGAAATATCAAAAGATTTATCACAGTATGCTACTTTGAAGAAGTTACGGCGTAACTCCTCTCTCACATTACGCCGTAACTATTGCGTGACTCAGAAAACCAACTTATCAGAAGGTTACGGCGTAACTCTTCCCAAAGGTTACGACGTAACTATATTAGGTCAAATGAGTTTCCACGCCGCTGATACTTACGCCGTAACTATTGCATCTACTACGACGTAACCGAGTTTATTGAAGACTACGGCGTAACCACTCATTAGGTTACGCCGTAACCAGCATATCTAGTGCAAAATACGATGAAATAGAAGGTTACGTTGTAACTCTTGTTATGGTTACGCCGTAACCCAGATCTGGCCTATAAATACCCCACAAATTTCAGCATTTCTAATCATCCCATTCCACACACAACACTCAGAGAACGTGGGAAAAAGCTCAAGGCAGGTCTAGAGGAGCATACGGAGTTGTCTCTAAGGGAGAAATCACTCCCATACGATAAGCATTAGCGTTTTATATTTCTTTTACTTTCAATTCATGTATTTCGTACCTTTGAATATTGAATTGGTATGCATGATTAATATGAGCGGCTAAGCACCTCTTGGTGTTGGCCTAGTTATGATTCCTTAATTGCTTTGTTTGCGTTTACTTTACTTCCGTACAATTATTTCTAAGTGTATGCATGCATAGTTTATTGGTAGCCACCCTTGGTTCAGTAGTTTTGAATGGCGGTAGAGGCCAATTGCCTAGGAGATATGACCAACTGACCCTAGGTGAGCGGACTGAGACGGGAAGGGTAAGATATGACCAACTGACGACCCTTTCTACTTATGCGATTTGACCAACTGATCACCTATCGTTTGGATGAACTTAAGAATTAGGGGGTGAGTGTCTAAGTTCCTAACGACCGGGCACTCACTATTATAAATCTAGCATGTAGCGGTACTTAATGACTTGGCTTAGGGGACCAGGAACAACAGGACTTATGAGGGGACACCTGACTTCTCCTGTGGTGGCATCTTTGCTGATAGGTTAGGGCGAATTAACCAAATGCTATCCTCTCGACTTTGACCCCACCTGAAGTAATTGGAAGTAAGTAGACGTAGACATAACTAGCTAGGAGGATTAACTAGGTTAGCACCAATCTCCTCTATTGATTTCCCTTTATCCTTTATTTGCTTTTATTTCCTTTATTCTATTTTAGTAGTTTCATTAATTAAACCCCTATCGAAACCATTATTAATCTGTGACACCTAGACTTAGTAATAATCCAACACACATAGCTCTTGGGATGACCTCGGCTTTACCGATTACTACACTACATGCGACCGGGTACACTGCCCGTTAGTGCACTAGGGTAGACCATAGGTATAACGAGACTTTATAAATATTAAAACCTGGTCAGTAAAACCTGCATCAAATGCATAGTGGAATATATTAACAACTATGTTGTCGGCACAAGGTTTTTCCACATCACCTGTAATTTTATTTGATCAGAATAAAACATGTTATACACCTATAACAAGGATCAAAGACACCTTTGATCTTGGGGTTAACTAACAAACTACTAACCTAGGCGTTTACAACGAACCACACGCCTAAGATACCGACACACACCTTTAATTGACTACATTATGAAAGACTTAATAATTAAAACCTGTACCCTTGATCTCTTTATATAATAGAGTTTAGGGTTTACAAAATACTACGAAGGACTAATAAGTAAATCTTCTTTTTCAAGCAAGTCCCTCTATCTTTTTGTTGATTTCATTCTTGTCACTTTTAGTCCATTTGTTTCATTCTTATATTCACTTTGTCTCATCAAATCAAGAATCCCAACATAACCTCAATAACTAAGCTCGCCGTAACTATTCTTCAGAACATATTTTAGCACTTGTTGGCCTTTTCTCGCATCTTTTCCGCTCCAACGCCTCATTTATCCTTAAATATAAATATGAACAAATATGAACAAATTAAGTATCATATTAATACAAATGAGGCCATAAAAATGGGAATTTGATATATAAAATATCATGTTAATTTGATGTTATTAACTATCCCTCACTTGAACTCTACTTGCCCTCAAGTAGACCTTTTAAATCACTTCTAAAAAGATATCTCCCAAGATGACTTGGAATATATGAGTTTAAAAATTACTTAAGCTAAAAGTTTTTAATCCAAGCACCTCTCGAAAAGGGAATTGAAATCACACTCTCACTCTTACTAATCTATGTGTTATTTTGGGGTGATCACTCAACTGCTCAGTCATGGCGAGCATTCTATTATAGGATTGGCAAAGATACTAATATCCACCACTAGAGTCTATAGATGCAGCTCTTCTAATAGCCAATGGGTTGACATAAAAGCTTACGGGGTTATTTTGTCATTATTAACGAGCTACAACGAAGGCGACAAAGACCATTGATTCATGGCCAAATCCATGGGCAAGAAACCAATGACTGCTCACTCCCTCACCTAAGCTCGATTCACGACCAAGGGTAGGATGAGACATGGGAAAAAATTTAATGGGTGTAAACAAAAAGACAAATTTCCTAAGGTACACAATCGCCCCGTTAGTAGTCGCATTCAATCCCCTAGCAAAAACCGAGGGTCAAGAGTCAAGCGGTCTTCAATAACGTCCAATACACGAGTTAATGTATATAAATAGTAGTGTAGTACCTCATAATATCCTTAAACTAGGCAAGTAAGATGCATTAACTCGGCCTTCATCATCAATGGAAAAAAATTATGTGCTATGAAAAAATTTAAAATTGGGTAAAATTTGGGTAAAATTAGCACATATTTGACAAAAAACCATACAATAAAACACTTCTATCTCCCCCCCACTTGAGATGTACAATGCCCCCATTGTACAAATTAAAACTTTAAATAGAAAGGAGAGATAGAAATGCACGGGTTTTAAATAATAACAACGGATAAGTTAAAACTCTATAAGCTGCGCAAGGCGAGAATACTTATCACAATACTACACGACACATAAGCTGATTTACATTGCTATCAACTATAAACAAACTCTTGCTTGTATTTTTTTTTATGCAAGACAAGGTATACAAAAATGAAATAGAAAAACAAATAAAAACAATACAAACATATAAAAGCATCCCCCCACTTGAGATCAACTATCATCTAAACCCGATTTTCTTCCAAAACCCTTTATTCAAAACCCGCGACTTCCACCAGTGGGACCAAAATTAACTAACAGCGCCCATACCATGGACATAAAGAAACTACAGGGTAGGCTAGGCGATAGGTGTAATGAAACAACATATATTGGGTGAACAAAATGAAAAGAATGGCTTAGACGGGTTTACTAGGGGTATCTTGCACTAATAATGAGTGAAAAAAATGGTTTAACAGGAGGATTGACTGATCGATGTGAAAAGTCAATATACACAATACATAACATAAATGGATGGGCTATTTGGGTTCATTCCTAAAAATTGCCTTTTATCCTAGCTGCATCGATTACATCAAGTTACCTCAGTGTAATGCTCATTATAATGGTTTCAAAAAAATATGCAATGCCAAGTTCTAAAGTCTACTACAACCACCGGCACACTCATTTTTATGGTATTTATGTATATGGGGAAAACGAAAAGGCTTGTCCTCACACAATGTAAATATAGGGAAGGTGTGCTCAGTTAAGATTAGTCTAGTTAAGTAATAAAAAACATGTCAATTTATAAATGAAACACTTTTCACGAAAAACTCGAAAAATAAAGGCAAGTAAAATTAAGCGTGTGTTTATTTCTAATCCCTTCCCCCCACTTGGGTCATATTAAGCATATTGTTAATACAAATAAGCCGTAAAAACATTTATTTATATTTTACGATCTTCTAATGTTTTGTCGATAACAAACGTAAAATCATTTTAACGAAACAAATAAAATGCGTAAATGGTTTGAGCCAATAGTTTACTAACACACTTATATTTTTATATAAAACACTAAACAAGTAATAGTGTTCACATTTATAGAAATGCATATGTATAACAACTAGTGTTTACATAATGAGTATCTATATATTATATATAATAGGAGGCATTTGGCATTAATGTCACCTCAATGCATTTTTGGTTCAACTAAGCAATTTATTAATCCACCTAAGCAATAGTATATAATTTTCGGATTTAATATATAAATTATATAAATTTTTAATATTTTTTTTGTGAAATTCGATTTTAATATTTTTTTTTGTGAAATTCGATTTTTATAAAAAATGACAATGGTGAGATTTGAACTTGGGTTGTTTACCACTTAGGCAACAAGTTATTTTGATAATTATGTTGCATTCTATAATATATAAATGACTATAATTATAAATCTATGCAACCAATTATGTAGGAGAATCCCTACAATTTAGGTAACTCTAAAAACTAATATACGGTTCATTATATTTTTTTCTCAAAAACCCTAATATCCTTTTTTCCCTCACAATCTCTTCTAATGTTCGGTTTACTGATTTTTGTGTTTTCTTCATTACACGTTTGCAACCATGAACGCTTGACATGTCGTGTAATGTTTCTTTGATCTATTATTGTTAACATATTTTTATTTTTTGTGTAATGTTTCTTTGAGCATGTGAGGTTTATCTCCAGGAAATTGTTCTTATATTAGAAATTGTTTGTTTACACATCTAATATTAATGACTTCCTTATTGTTTGTTCTGTATATTGTATTTATAATGGTTTTCGTATGTCGAATCAGCTTAGGCTTACAATGAAAGAGAAGTTCTTATATTGCTTTTTTAATCTCAGATTCTTTGAAGGAATGGCTCCAATATTGTTTTAGGGTACAAATACGCTTTAATCCTAATGTTGAAGCTAAATTAAATATCCATTTTTAAGTGACCTAAGCTTTTGTCATAAGCTACGTACAAGCTGTATATAAGATGCGGTCATCAACTGTGTATAAGCTGTGGTCGTAAGCGTCTAAATTGATTTTATATATTCCTATAAATGACGTCGTTCATAATACGTAAAGTGACATCAAAATAGTTATGGAAGTGAACTTATTTTTTTTTTCTTATTACGATGGTTGTTCAACAAAATATTTTGGGGATTTTAGGTACTGGAAGCTTTGACTTAAAAATGTGGGGAGAATATTGCAGGTGAAGTATTCAGCTTTTGTCCTTATGAAATTAGCAACTTCAACGAGGACTCAACAGAAAAGGCCTAGACAGGTGTCGCATTGGCACATCGCATATGATGGTCAGTCATGTTTTGACCATTTGTCATCTTTATTCAGATTATGTCGTTACTGAATGCTGTCTCATTTTTCTATGCAAGTAATACCAATGGTGTCCAAAATATTGACAAGCAATGCGGGTATACTAGGGCGCACCTGCAGGTATGCTTTTCCTCCTGCTAACGCTCCGTAATAGTTTCAGCTTCCTTATGCATTTGTCAGGTCCAAAATGTTGTATGTGGTATCTATTAGGTTACTAATACCGTTGTTCAGAAATGCGGGACTAACAATGATGCCTGCTACCCTTCCGTTGATGCGTGGGTACGACATTATTTTCGATTCTCATCATTATCACAAGGTTAGATTTCTATTGACATTTCTAACACAAATGTTTGCTACTAGCAACTGCATATTTGAACGAGATTGCCTGTACAGGATCTGGACGGGTTGTCTTGGATCTCGGGGCTGGGATAATACGGAGTAGTCATCCACATTCTTCCATTACAATGCGTGATGAGGTGGGCAGTCCTGAGCTTACAAGAGCCGCTCAAAATTTGGATAAAGTACCAATTGTCACAGGCTATATGCCAACAAAAGAAAAAACCCAAGAAGGTCTAGCCCCAACAGGTAATGATTTTCGTATATCTTTGATCGTGTTTGGTTGTTAGCATGTGTTGGTGGACCGTACATGCGTATGACTTTTCAAAGTAATTTGCTATATCATTTGTCATTGCAGCAATGACCTCGACAGACTGTAATCCTATGTCTAGGAACGATGCACATGCTGCCGTCACTTTACAAACGGGCGCTGAACCTTTTGGTATAACCACTTTAACACGGCTTTTGGTATATTCATCTGAATGGGTGAGTGTTGACCATACTGTTTAGGTTGTAGGTACTCCCACGAATGTTCACAATGTTCGCAACAGAACGCTTGACCATCTGCACACAGGTTGTTGCATACATTAGTATGTACAATTTGTAAACTTTTACTGGAGTATTTGTTAGCCATTTATAAATCAGCTGATATTTTCATAACAAATGGTCGAGAGGCTTCTCAAAGATACTTTTCAATAACAGGTGCGGAGATACCATCCAGCCCGCAGATTCAGCAACAGCGTTAGTGCCATCCTTTCTCTTTTATGAAACTCCCATTTTATTAATTAACTTTAATAAATTTACTTCACATACTACCAGTTCAAACGGGGAATATACAAGTGTCCAGACATACAGTCTCACACGGTTACGCACTATCGAGAACCTTATCATTAAACTTCTTATGTTATTGTCATCATAGGTATTTGAGATACGTGGGCTGGATATCCGAGAACTGATAATGCGCACACAGTTGGGCACCCGCAAATATCAGTCGCACAAACCCATCCTAGACAGGCAGAGGTACTAGCAACGACGTCTAAATGTTGTTTAAAAATATTAGATTCATTTGTTTATCCACTGTTGGAGTTTCAATGTATGAATCAGATGACATTATAAAGTATCTTGTCCAGAAATATGGTTAGCATTGCTTCTTCACATCTATTTTGTTTTCTTGTGGTCTTCATCATTATGATGTTACCTTTAGTTTAAAAAGTAGGCAGGTCAGCTGTGTCGGGTATGGGTCATAATGGTATTTTTGTGTAGGTTTCAATGGGATGGGTTGACGCGAAACACATTAATCAAACATCTAAATTCTGGGGATCATCTTTTAGCCAACATTGCAAGCAGACATGGTAATTTGAATCTATTTCGACGGTCCCATTAAGACGGTATAACCAAAAGGGCTTTTCTAATGTCTAATGTTTGGGTGCAGCAGTCAATATCAGTCGAGCAATGATGAAGTTGATGGAGAAATTTGAGAACCCATGAGGCCATGATCATGGAACCATAACCCAATCAGCATGAGGATGGAAAAGCCAAAGCACACTTATTAATATTAATTAGTAAATGTTAGGAGTTGAATATGATCATAAAAATCGAATACATCTGAAAATAGTATTATCAGACATCATGACTTGAGTTTTGGTTTGAATAGAAATACTACTTATAGGATTCCCTCCTTTACAACAGATATCAAAGCATCACCACGGGCAAAAGTAGAAGGCTATTGCTAGAGATCAAGGTGATCACTTTCAGTTAATCCAAGGTAAGTATTCAAATTTACGTGATCCATTCTATTGAATTGAGGCATATTTGATTCATCATTGAATTGGATTAAACCAAAATTTGTTATGCCGCACACATTGGTATGGTAACCTCACATATGAATCAACAACATAAAACGTTAACCTCACATGTCTAAAGTTACAGTTCTACTGTTTACTCGCATATACATGTTCTTCTATTTACTCGCATATTGGTATGGTGTAGGTTCAAGGGCTAATGATGGACATCGCTACAGCCGAAGAAGGGAGTCGTTATAGGCAGCAGTATCAGCAGGGGGTTAAGGCATGGCTATGGTTTTTATAGGTTTTATTACTAGAGATATGTATGCTGGTGAGTGGTTTAAAGGGCAGTGTCATGGTAGTAAGTATTCGGGCGAGTTTAAAGGCGGTATTGAACATGCGATTGGTCATTGTCATTTTAGGTAAATCTTCACTTAACTTTGATAATATCGATAGTATTTGACTATTAATATGTTACTGATTCACTAATATGTTTGTGTGTTATGTTTAATTGATTAGGTATGTTTTAGTTTGATATTTTGTTTAGTTTAGCTCATTAGAGAATCGATAATCATGCTTATGATTTAACTGCAACATGCTTTAAGTTCTATTGTTGGCGTATTTGCTTACATTAATTTTTGTTAATAGAACGGAAATGATTGCCATGGTGTTTCATCATGTAGAATCAAGATGTAGTTTTTATGATGAATAGTCGTACGGTATGAAAAATGATTAATGTTCAGTTCAGATTTTTGAAATCTTGGCTCATTTATATAAAATCACCTTCCATTAGTGTATTAAATTTGTGCCGTTCGTGTTGATGGCAATATAGGTGGGTGGGTAACCGGAAAAAAACATGTTTAGGCAACTTAGCTAGATTTTTTAGATGGGTCAAATTACACCAGGTCGGGTTGCATATATGCCAATATATTGTTGAGTTCTTTAATGTGACAACTTTTTCTTTGAACGGAAAAGAAGTTTTCTTGCAATAAGCAACCAATGAGCTATAAAATACATGATACCACGAGCACCTGAACTAATAACACCAAACACTATATAACCCGCCACAACGAATTTTATCATATATACAGGGAACATTAGGAGCCTATTCTAGGAATGATAAAACTAAATTTAACTACATACGCTTTTTTTTAACATTCTGGTAGGTAACGTTAGAGACGTAGAGGACAGTCCTCTTTTGTCTTATTTGACCACATTTGATGTGAAGAAACTCAAAGATACCTACAAGTTCTTCCAAACTGTCGGTTTAAGTTTTATTTGAACCACATTTAGTGTAAAGTTACTATATTATATATACTCCAAATGCAGTATTATAGTATGTTCACTTTAGTATTCTTATGCACAATTCTTATATTAGTTAAATAACTCTTATTCAAAACGAACGATTGTGCGATGCAAGGACATAACTGTGTTATTTTTGGTGGCATAATCCATCTTGATACACACGTCATCAACTTAGTGGTTTTTGATACTTAGCTTTGTTATTATTAATAAATGGGTAAATTAATAATTATGATTTGAGTTGGAAAGGATTGTGACAGTTGGAGAAATGTAACCATGACCAGTTATATATCTATTTGATTTGAAGTCGTTGGGTTATCAAAAAACTTTCACCATATTACTTATAAATGCTGTATTGATACAAGAAATATATATTGTTTTGAATGAATGTTAGTATTGATGCGGTAGAGAACAATGAATATTCAAGTTTGTACACTATAATTAGTCATTGAGATTTTTGCCTACTATTGACACAAGGTTTGTAATAGTGGCTGTGTAGGGCGATAATTGATGGAATTCAAAATTGATGAAGCTCCAAGAGACATTATAATGAAGTCAAAGTTTAAGGTATGTACTTTTATGTAAAAGTTAAAATCAAAATTGAGTTAGACGAAAGAAGGTTAAACTAGACATTTTTTTCTTCATAATAATTTGTATTTTTACAGACTCTTTTCGCCACCAAATCATGCTTTAAACAAAATTGCTGAATTATATCTTGGAAAGGAATCAACTTTAGTAAAATTTATTGAAATTAAATTGTGTACAAAGGGTTAAAGGGAAAAGCAGTTTTTCCGCAATTTAGTGGAGCTTTCTGTATTACCAACTTTCATTTCAGTTCAGAAGAACACTGTGAAAGTAATAACTCGCCTTCGTTAAAAATAATTTTCCGTTTACTAACACCATCAAAATTTAAAAAAAACAACAAACAAATGATTAAAAAAAATGCCCGACCAATCGTCTTATAATATTCTATGACAATTTTTTAAAACATATTTACGCTAACAAAAAACAACAAACAAATAATTATAAGTCATGCCCGCCCATTGGGCGGGCTTCGAATACTAGTATATATATATATACATACTTAGTATATATTGTAATGGGTAATGTAATGGGTAAAAATCTAAGTACTTGGCCCATTGACTAGATCCATTGAATGTAGTTGGGTAAAACCATGACCCATTGACTAGATACCATGGAGCATGATTCATAACCCATGACCCATTGCATGACATCATGCATGAAGTCATGTTGGGAATTATCCATGGTCCATGACCCATACCCATGATCCAATGTCTAGATATATTGTACCTATTTGGGTACCCATGACCCAAAGTCCATAACCCATGACCCATGATCCATGACCCATAACCCAAATAGGAGGAGCGTCTGGCGGATCCCCAGAAATACACTTGACGAATCCCTCAAGCAAGGGATCCGTGGGATCCGGGGAACAGTAGTTGATTTTGCCTATAAATAGTGAGCCATTTTTTCATTGTAACTTGCCACTTTCACACATACTTTCTCTTAGTATTGTAAACTCTCTAACCTCAGATCCAAAGGATCATTCTATGTAGTTTTGTTTTTGTGTGATTCTCTAGGTTCCTCTTAAAGGCGAATCACCACCTCTTGAAGTCGAGCAAGCTCAAGTCCATGAGTTGTCAAGCTTCGTCATCATCAAGACTACTGAAGTTCTCTTGTTGATAATTCTTTCTTCCTCCTTAGAAGTGTTGTGTTGAAGGCATAGGTGAAAGGTGCCAAGAGGGTCAAGTCAAAGGCATTAGTTAAAGGTGCCGAAGGTCCGTGTCAAAGGAACTAGTGAAAGGTGCCGAAGGTGCGTGTAGAAGGCATTAGTGAAAGGTGCTGAAAGATCGTGTCAAAGGCATTAGTGAAAGGTGTCAAGGGTGTACATTCGATATGGTGCGTCGATGTACAAGATAGATTAGTTCGGGTAAAGGATATTGATATCCTTGATGATGTTGTAATAATGAGTGTGTCTCCTTTGGGATCGGTGTTGTGTAGTGTTCGGTAGTAGTTCCACCTTTGTAATGAAACTCAGTATCTAGCCTTGTATCGAATAAAGTGTAGGCGACGTTGTGATAGGTTTGGTTCTACCTCGTGGAAGAACCCGGTGTCTAGCCTTGTACCGGATATAGAGTAGGCGACGTTGTGAAGACTTCTCCACCACAAGGAGCTTGTGTTGTGTAGTGATTACGAAATCTCGAGTAGGTGACTCGGGGAGTGGAGTAGGGCAAGGAAGGTGTCCTTGTAGCCGAAACACTATAAATACTCGCATAGTGGTTTTGTGCTTCTTACTCCTTAACTTTGCATTACTTATTTATATGCTTGTCTATCATCATCCAACACACACCTTTAATAGATTGATATAAGTCAATCTAAATAGTTTAAAACGAAGTTTTAATTGGTAAAACTATTCAACCCCCTTCTAGTTTTCCACACATATAAATGGAAAATAAGAAGGTTAGAAATGGAACGGAAAACTCTCCTGGATTTGCTCGGTATGATTAATAATGTGTGTCCAAAAACATGCTCCAAGCATGCCTCCATGAGCAACATCCAACTTCACCAACAACTCATCCTTGCAATCACTATGATATTCAACTAAGTCCGATATAAAGTGTTTCCTTGCAGCCAAACACCACTTCATAATTCATTAACCTGTATTGCTGCAAGAGAAACTAATACCAAAAAGCATAATTTCGGATAAAAGCAAAAATAGCACTAAATGTAAAAATAAAACATAAAAACAAAATAAACCTAACTCACTTTCGTAGGAATCACGGTTGCAATTAGCATATGCAACAAGCCTTTTAAACCACTTGGTGTCCTGAGTGGATGAGTGAAGTCCCGTGAGGGTTTATAGGGAACACACCCACAAAGTTCATTTAACTACTAATACGTGATATGGAAAGGTTTGAAATTGTAGGAAAAATTATTGCAACAGGTAATAGTTACGACATAACTGGATCGACCCAGTTACGCCGTAGGTCAGTTGAATTGAAACTATATTTACCAAGAATAGGTTGGTTATGGTGTAACTGGATCGGCCCAGTTACATTGTAATTGAGAAGTCAAGGAAATCTTATAGCTGGAATATAGAGGTTAAAGCGTAACTAGATCTGCCTAGTTAAGCCGAAGTTATGTTAAATTGAGGCAATGGTCATACCGGATTACCAGTTGCGGCATAACTGGATCGGCCCAGTTGCGCCGTAATTAATTACTGATGTAGTATTGCCCAAAATTACAACATTTCCACGTGTCTAGAGGAGTTAACGACCCTCCTCTCTTCTATCCTGATCTTTAAACTTGCAAACATGATAAACAAAACAAACCAAACCAGGTACAAATCCTAAAATCTAACAAAATGTTCAAAAAGTCATTAAAAATAAGAACAAAAACTAAATATAAGATAGGGAAGGGTAATCTCCCGAAAGCACTTCTCTTTAATCTCACGAGTCTTTAAGTTAGACTCCTGCTCCCATCATCAACAAACATCGATTGGACGTCTCCAATCATGTTAATTGCTCTCGTCATCACGACATGCCAACTCCATCTCCACTTGTTTTTACTACTCAATCCTGCACACTATCACAACCTCGTGCATTAAATGTGTAAAAAAAAAATAAACATGAGCAACAAGTGAGATATATCACATAATACACAATTTTAAGATGTTTCAGACTTGGTTACGGCGTAAGTCCAATTACTAACTATGCCGTAACCTCAATATGATAGCAATCGTTTTTATAATAAGAACAGGTTACTCCGTAACAATCATTACTATGTTACGTCGTAGGTCAAGACAGAGGAAAATAAACATAAATTTTAATCAAACAACCAAAAATACGAAGACAGTTCCCCGGCAGCGGCGCCAAAAACTTGATGCAGGATTTCTGACTAGGTTTTACTATTTATAATTTCTCGTCTACCTATGACCTACCTTATGCACTAATGGGCAGTGTACCCGGTCGCATGTAGTGAGGGAATGGTAAGACCGAGGTCGTCCCAAGAACGGTTGATTTCTAGCTGTCTAATTAAAGTGATTGTCACATAAATAAAGGTTTTTATAATTAATTGTATTTTAATAATTCCACGTGATCAATTGAGATGGTTCTCTAGAAAACAAACTAATGGGAATGATAATTACAATGGCTTAGTTCTCATAAAGTATCTACGAATGATTTATGTGGTGGTTAAATGTCACTAGACTCCTTTGGTCAATTTGTCTAGCCTATATTCCTAGAATCCTCCTCCGAAATCAAAGGTACTACCCTTTGTAATAAGCGGAAGTTGCTGGTAGACTAGTTCAAGTTGTTAAGTACCAACTATCAATTTAAATCAATTCCAATGCCAGGGTTGTGTAGTCCTATGGTCAATTCTTCCGGAACATGCACCCAGTTCCTCGGGTAGCATCATGGTCTCGCATTTCTTAAATATTTCCACAAGGTAGGTAATCCTATGGTCAATTCGCACACAAAGGATGGTTGTACTACGACCAATTCCTTCCATTCTTTGCAATCTACTTGGCTAGGGTCCTATGGTCAATTCTCCTAGCCTACTAGATAAATTAAAGGATTCAATTCAATTTAAGCTAGCATAATAGATACTACCTAGTTTCGAAATTACCAAAACATAAGGATGATGGAATGACTAAAGGGATAAACACATAGAGCTAATTATAAATAGAGAACAAAGAATAAAAACCAAGAACTTAATCACCAAATAATTAATTAATTAAAAGACACCAATAATTAATTAATTAAAAGTCAATAACAAATAATTAAAACATAATAAGCATCAATTAATCGACAATCAAAACTGAATCAAAATTATATCAATAAATAATGAAACAGAATTAATAAATGAAAGTCGAAAGTGATTACATATCTTGCCAGTTAAATGCTATCGATCCCCTAGTTGAGTACCGGGGCAAAACCCCGAAAAGTTTGCCCTTAAAAGCTTCGACCGTGCGCTGCTACTTTTCTTCTTTTATGTCAGCCGCCAAAGAGAAAACCAGATCCCAAGGATGATCATAACCTCGTACAACCTTTTCTATTTATAATAATGCATTTTGTGCCTTGTCGGACTTTTGCCCTTAATCGTGCGCAATATTTCATTCTTGATCCTTGCGTTCTTTTCTTCTATACTTCCGTACAAAAACACACAAAAGGTGTTTAATAAATATAAAAAATCGTGCCATTTGAACACAAAAGGCCTTCGATTGTTCTTCATATTTTTATCTTCAGTACTTAAAACTAACAAACCATAATATCAACTTGACGCTTTCAGCCCCTGGACTTCAACTCCTTCGCGCCCAAGTTATTAATTACGACGTAACTAAATCACTAGGTTACGCTGCAAGTCTTCATCAGTGTGTACTTATCCACTCCTAAAATTTCTCTAACGCGTAACTAAATTACAAAGTTACGCCGTAACCTTCAACATTATTAATTACGGCATAATCTTCATGATGGTTAAGCCGTAATCTCTTTAATCATATTCTGTGTAATATTTACGCTGTAACACAACTCACTAATTATGACGTAACCTTCATAGTACATGAATAAGGCTAACTCCTTTGATATTTACGGCATAACCTCAATAACTAAGCTATGCCATAACTATTCTTCATAACATATTTTAGCACTTGTTGGCCTTTTCTCGCATCTTTTCCGCTCCAACGCCTCATTTATCCTGAAATGTAGATATGAACAAATATGAATGAATTAAGTATCATGTTAATACAAATGAGACCATAAATATGGGAATTTGATATATAAAATATCAGGTTAATTTGATGTTATCAATGGGCAACTAGCCCAATCACTATCATAATATGCAGTAAGCGTGAGATTGTTGTTGGCAGGGAAAATCAGTCCTTGACCAATGGAAAGCTTTATGTATCTAATGACTTTGGTAAGGGCTTCCATATGAGTTATCCTTGGCGCTTGAAGTAATTGACTTAGGGCTTGTGGAGCAAAAGAGAGATCAGGTCTGGGGATTGTTAGGTACAATAGTTTGCCAACCAGTGTCCTATATTGAGAAGGTTCTGAGAGAAGATCACCATCATCCATAAAAAGCTTCTTGTTTGGATCAAGAGGGGTAGCAGAGGGTTTTGTGTTTAGTAATCCAGCATGGGTGACTAGGTCAATTGCATACTTTCTTTGGGTCATGATAAGGCCATCATTATTCCTAAAAAACTCAATGCCTAGGTAATAATGCAATGGACCAATATCTTTGTTACTAAACTTATCATAAAGACTAACTTTGATTTGTTGAATGAGTTGTTTGTCACCTACCAGTGATGAGCACATCATCAACATATATGAGAAGAGTAGTGAAAGTGTTAGCAGTCTGCAAGTTGAATAAGGAGGTATTAACATAACTTTGTTTGAATCCCAGGGTGAGGAAAAAGGTTGTGAGTTTCTCATACCACTGTCTATTAGCCTGCTTTAGCCCATAAAGTGACTTCTTGAGTTTGCAGACAACATTGGATGGTAAGTGGTGAAATAGCCTTGTGGAACTTGCATGTATACTTCTTCATTAAGATCACCATAGAGAAAGGCATTGTTAACATCTAATTGCTTAATTGTCCAATTATTGTAGACTGCAACAGCCAAGAGTGTTCTAACTGTAGCCATTTTTGCAACTGGTGCAAGGGTTTCATTGTAGTCCACACCCTATTTTTGGTTGAATCCCTTGGCCACTAGTCTAGCCTTGAACATCTCTATGCTGCCATCTACCTTGTTTCTGATTATGAAGACCCAATTTGCACCAATAGGGACTTTTCCATGTGGAAGGAATGTGAGTTCCCAGGTACCATTCTATTTCAATGATTCTATTTCTTTATTCATTGCCTCTATCCATTTTGGATGTTTTAATACTTGGCGAAATGTGGTTGGTTCTGTGTGTTGATTAATGAAATTTATGAGATGAAGTGATTGAGGAGAAAGGTTGAGGTAGTTGATATAATGTAAGTGATGAAATTTAGGTATGTGAATGATGTGAGTTCTTGTTTTTGGGAGTTGATAGTGGAAATATTTGAGTTTAGATGGTGTAGAAAACTAGAAGGGGGGGTTGAATAGTTTTGCCAATTTTAACTTAGTTTCAAAAACTTTAGATTCGATGTTATGTGAAATCGTATGGATGGATAGTAAGTATAGATCTATAAGTAATGCAAGTAAAGAAAGTAAGTAAAGTAAAGGATATAAATGACACAATCGATTTATAGTGGTTCGGCTACAAGGACACCTTCCTTGCCCTACTCCACTCCCCGAGTCACCTACTCGAGAGTTCAAGCACTATGTCAACAAACTCCTTTAACTTGGCGGAGAAGCCTTCACAACGTCGCTTACACTTTTTCCGGTACAAAGCTAAATACCGAGTCCTTAACACGAAGGACCAAACCAACACTACTATAACACAACAAATATGTGAAATATGAAATACAAGATCTTTTCTACAGAAATCTTGTGGAGGAACAAATCAATCAAGGACCCTTTGCTTGGATTACTTGTAGAAGCTCGTGATCTCGCCTTAGAGAAGGACCTATATGAGAATCACAACAAAAGAAAGAAGAACTACTATCTAGATCAAGAGATCTGAGATTAGAAGGATGAAAGAATATATGAGAGAGTTTGTAAGAAGAGGGGTGAGTTACAATGAGGAAATGGCTCTCTATTTATAGGCAAAATCTTGCTACTGTTGCACGGATCCCACGGATCCCTTACATGAGGGATCCGTCCAGTGTAAACTGAGGGATCCGTAAGACACTCCCCCTAAATGGGTTATGAGTCATGGGTCATAGAATTTGGACCGTGGGTATCCAAGTAGATACAATGTATCTAGAAGATGCAATGCATCTAGTCAATGGGTCATGGGTTAGCTCCATGGGTTATGGATATGCTCCATGGGTATGGGTCATGGGTTATAGTTTTTACCCATCCTAATAAACTATTACAATAAGTGAATCATTACAACAATTAATGTTAAATGATTATATATATAAATGCTTTACAAAAATAACATGTATCCTTATAATTTTACTTATGATAACTTTATATTTGTTATCAACAAAACACAAAGAGATCGCTAAATATTAATAAACGTTTTTACGATTTATTTGTATTAATAATCTCCCCCTTTTTGTTGATGACAAAATATAATGTTATGATAAGTAAAACTTAAGATTAGATTTATGTTTTGAAAGCATAAGTTTTACTTCTTCTCCCCCTTTTTGTCGAAACAAAAAGTGACCCTAACGAAGAAATAAGGTGTGGAAAAATAGTATAATCCACGAATCACTAACTCCCCCTTGACGGTAGCTCCCCTTAGAAAAGGGTTTCAAGTGAGAAAATATAAAACCTACAAAGAAAACGTTAGTAGTAACATGCACTATAATCTTGTGATTGACGAGAAACAAGATGGAGAGCCAAGGTATGTAAACAAAGCCTTGTAATAAAAAGACAAAGTGTAGTGGTATATATGCCACATACAAACATGTAAAACTAAGAACAAGGTTTGTTCTTTAAAATGACTCAAAAGAAGAAATAAAGTAAATGGTAATATCATTCTTTCCATGCTTGCGTAAGGTTAATTATGGAAGTTTTGGTGAGTGATGATGTTGATGCGATCAAGGATGTGGTTAAGTATGAATCGCATCTCGTCCCTAATTTCCATTGCAATTTCTCTAGTGGATTGGCAATGTTCACAATGTAAATGATGTGGGTAATGTGTGTGGATGGTTTCCGGGTTAGTTTGATTTGTGGGATGTGGAAGATGTGGTGGAAAAGTTGAAAAATATGGATCAAAGTCTGGAATGTTCGGAAGTGGTGGTGGAAAAGAACCTAGATGTTCTTGTAAGACAATGGAGCTAAAGGTGGTGAAGTTACAAGGTCTTTGTAAATTGTGTTTGGAGATGTGGGTGGTGTTAAAAAGACTAGTTCTTTTGGGTTGATTTGTTGGAGTGTTTTCGGAGTCTTAAGGAGTTCCGATAAAGTGATCTTAGGTGGAAACTTTATTAGGAATTGGAAATTCCATGTTAAAGTGTCGATCACCCCAATTATGGTCTAGCATATGTTAGCTCGTAGACATGTCGTTATTTACGTTATCTAGTAGTTAATTAGTTAGTTTGTAGCGTAGTTTAGTTTAGTGTAACACCATGGAGGAAGGACGGGTCTTTACCCACTGTATGCCTGATCCACAGCCCATCAGGAGGGCGTATTATGTAAAACTATAAATACCCTCTACCTCCCAAGGTAGAGGGTTGGACCTTTCATTCTAATCTAACCTTCTTTCTTTTGTTTACTTTCTCTCTCTAGAAAGGCTCCCATCTTCCACTTTCTCTCTCTAAACTCATATTGTACGCCCCATATTTGTGATTGTTTGTATGTTTGTGAAATCCAATATGTTACAAATGGTATCAAGAGCCATGGTTTGCTCATCTCTCTTGCATGTTCTTGGATTTCTAGTGGTTTTATATGGTTTTTGGGGTTGAAAAAGTTTAGTGGTATTTGCATCATGTGGATCATTTCTAGTATTAAAGTTTGAATTTTGATTGTACTTTTGTGTTTAGAATCATTATAAGTGCTTAGGTTTTGATTTGGAAGGCTTGAATCAGTGTGGTTGGGTTGTTTTTGGATTGGAAAGTGGTGCTTTTGAATATGTTCTTCGTAGAGACTTGTGGTTATATTTCTTCGTAGAGACTTGTGGTTATGTTCTTCGTAGAGATTTGTGGTTATGTTCTTCGTAGAGACTTGTGGTTATGTTCTTCGTAGAGACTTGTGGTTATGTTCTTCGTAGAGACTTGTGGTTATGTTTTTCGTAGAGACTTGTGGTTATGACCAGATTCAATGTATCTGTCTAGAGACTTGTCACTTATGTTTGGTAGAGACTTGACACTTATTTTCGGTAGAGACTTGTAGCCTATTTTTGGTAGAGACTTGACACTTATTTTCGGTAGAGACTTGTAGCCTATTTTTGGTAGAGACTTGACACTTATTTTCGGTAGAGACTTGTAGCCTATTTTTGGTAGAGACTTGTCATTTAATTTTGGTAGAGACTTGTCACTTGTCTTTCTAGAGACTTGTCACCTATCTGTCTAGAGACTTGTCATGTATCTGTCTAGCGACTTGTCAACTAGCGATTTGTCTTCATAGCGAGTTGCTCTTTAGTGACTTGGCCTCTTAGCGAGTTGTTTCTCAGCGACTTGCCCACTTAACGAGTTGTTCTTTAGCGACTTGTCAACCAGCGATTTTTCTTCATAGCGAGTTGTCTCTAGCGACTTGTGCATCTAGCGACTTGTGTCACTAGCGACTTGTCCATTGAGCAACTTTTATACCTAGCGACTTGGTGCTAAGCGACTTGTATTCATAGTTAGAAGCGGTTTGACCATTCCATCAGTGCGTTTTGTTGACTTTTCCTGACAAAACTTCAAACGGCTATAACTTTTGAACCGTGACTCCGTTTTCAGCATTCTACCCATCAAAACGACCGTGAGAACAAGGAGAATGGCACGCCGAATAACCTATCAGCTTCGAACAGAAGTTATTGAGGTTTTTAAGTTTTTAGACCTAAATTTCTCCCTAAAATAGTGCAACAACCAACCCAAATCACAACCAAACAACATCTCTGCTAATCCTACAAACAATCATAAGACCTAACACATAATTGTCTATCATTGTGTCGTTTCATCAGTTATCTTAACACGTTCTATTGGTCACTATATCATGGTTTCTTCTTGATTTTGTAAAATCCAGCGAAAGAATCTATTTCTCGGTTTAAATCATAGACTTGTAAAATCCCGTGTATACTACAACATCATGTCTTACACTACTGACCCAGTAATTTCAGAAGTACTTAAATTGTATGATGCTGTGGGCAACAATGATAATGTATGCTACACTGAATGATTAAAGATGATTGAATCAATCAATGAGGATGTGATATCTTTGGGTTCAGACTCTGAAAAGACAAAAATGCACCAGTCAATGTTACAGAATGCTTGTGCAAAGGATAAGGAAAGTTGCATTGAACCTTATCGACAACTTCATTCACACCTCACGTTACTTTTATCTATGGGAAGTGAACGAACATTTACTGCAATTTTCCGTCAAGAATTATCAACGTTCACGAGCACATTATTCTTAAACTTAAAACAATTGGAGCTACAACTTGACAAAAAGAAGGTTCAAAATGATAGTTCCAGTGCTGCACTTCAGGTGATCTACAAACAATTTCAGTCATTCTTCAATGGTGAATAAACTTCGGATTATGATGATCATATGACTGAAAAGCGCTTCAAGGATCACACTGGGATGGAAGCAAATGTGTTCAGAGAAACATTAATCCAACTCTTGGATAATGTTAAGAAGTATATCGAGGAAAGTGCACTGAATGATGACAAGGTGAATGAAGATCGGGTGAATGAGTGTCAGGTGCAATTGAGAGATAGTTGTGATGAGTCGGGTAATGTGTCAGTTGATGGATCAGTTGGTATTGAATACAGGGACTCAGAGGCAGATAAGCTTGAAACAGCCAGTAGTTCAGTGACTCTTGTTTCACATGATGTGGATGTACATTAGACCGATAAATGAACAAATGTCATGTGATGAGGTACCCTTAACTATTCAACATAGTGCATCTGCTAATGTAACTAACCAAACTGATCTTAATGCTGAACATGATTCTGATAAATGTTCCTTGGTTGAGGCTGAGTCTAATAAGTTCAAAACGAATGATATGGTTGATAAAAAGGATTTTGATGAACTTTCAAACAAATTCTCAGAACTTGAAAAATATTGCATTTCACTTGAAATTGCAATATAAAGAAAGGAGGAAAGTTTTCAAACTAAGAAACCATGTAAAAATCCGGAATTTCCTGAATTTCGTGAATTTTTTGAAATAAACAATTTAAAAGCTCAACTTCATGCCAAAAACTCGACTATCAACAATTTGAAGAAACATATTTCTGATATGCATGTGAAAATTAATTTGGTTACAAGTAATTCTGATGTTAATGCTATTGATGATATTCAAATGAGAAATGATGAATTAGCGGTTTGTGTGGCCAAATTACTAAAGGAAAATGAGTCTTTGAGAAAGCATCACATAGAACTAAGTGATTCTGTCAATGAAACTAGTACTAAATCCGTGGAACAAACAAAATCTTTGATAGCAAAAATTGATGAACTCAAAGCTCAACTTCAGGATAAGAGTTTTGCGATAATTGCCTTAAAGAATGAGCTTAGAAAATTTGTAGGGAAAAGTGTGAACACTAAGTTTACAAAACCATCAACCTTGGGGAAGCCAGTTTCTCATTCCATTAGAGACTGGTCTGTTGTTAGGCAGCCTACTACATTTAAATCTAAAAGAACAAAATTTTCAAAAACACGGTTTGCCTCCCAAGTTAATGTGAAACAAGTATTGTCAAAACCAGTCACTTCACCTTATATGCCTAAGAATTCACATGATATGAATGACTTGTTCAAGAACTATGATCTAGAAGAAGCTAGGAAAAAGGCACAGATTCAAAAAGATGGAATTTTAGGTGCTAGACCTCGGGTGATGAATTCTACGAGATTTCAAGGCACTGCTAGTAGTTCTAAGCCATTACCTAGGAACACTCAACTTAAGACTAGGGATTGGCTTGTATCTAAGAGTAGTTGCGTTTTGAATAAAGCTATTCCCATAGAAAATCACTCTAAGAACTCTAGATCATTTTCTGAATCCAAACAAGCTATTTGCTCAAATTGTTTGAAATGCATCTTTAAGGCAAATCATGATAATTGTTTTTCAAAATCCCTAAAGAAAGTAAATGCTCATACAAAGGTTCAACCTGTTAAGTCTAGGATTTTCACTAAGTCATCTACTGTGCATACGAAGCAAAACAATCCGAAATCTTCGCCTAGATGGATACCAACTGCTAAATCTTTAGAAACAAGGAATAAGGATAAGTTTTCCACTATGCATAAGAAGCCTAACAATCCTAGACCTTGCCATAAGTGGATACTGTCTGGTAGAATGTTTAAGGATGTTGGAATTAGATGGATACCTACCGGAAAGCTGCTTACTGATGGCAAAATCAAGGTTGACCGTGAAACCCAAAGGGTTTGGATACTAATGTCACTAACCAATATATATGCAATCAAGCTTGTAATGTTAGTGCAGGTAGTCCTTACTCAGTTGCAGATACTTCAATCCTTCAATACATGGACTGGCTTAAAGTATGGATAACAAATGGATTGATATCTCATAACTCACGGGTCCAAGTAACTCAATCTTGATTTTCAAATCAGTAATGACGTTTGAACAAAACAGTTCAAGCCTCGTACTCTAAAGAAAAGAAAAGTGTACGCTTCAGTGCGCTTTACCTTTGGAAGAAGAGAAATCTTCTTGTTTATGACCATTCTCATCAACATGCTTCATACTTTTTCCATGCGCTTTCAATTATTAAGTGAACCAGACTACCGATGATTGTACTCTTATTCCACTTGCTCAATTATAATGACGATGGCGGCATCATATGCGACCTTTGGGGGGAGAAGTGTGAAAAGAATACATATGAAGATATTCACTTGTTTAATCAAGAATGGCAACTCCATATGCAATTCTTGAGGGGGAGAAGAAGTGTGAAACTACTGCAGGATGATTGATATATGAGAATAAATGGTCAAACGGCTCCAAACTCATGTAAGAACCGAGCTTCTTCTTATCGGGTCATCTTCACATGGAGTTTCTTCTAAGAGCCGTTGGTTGACATCTTCACACGGGCTAATGAGATTAATGACAAAGTGCTTCTAGTTGCTGGGCTGATTTCTTTGATGAACATCTTTCTGTTCTTGTTTGATTGGGAAGGATCTTAGTTAAGGAGATTTTGCTGTATGTAAGTTAACGGGAATGCATTTGGTGAGTTGAAGATGTTAACACTCTATTCCCCAAACGGACAATCTTGAAGAAGGTTGAGTCTACAGTCGGTTCTACATTTTCTGTTGTATGTTAGAAGACTAAAAGACGAGTTGCATTTGATTATCAAAAGACTTCTTCTTAATCTGGACTGTTATCAAACAGATTGTCGGTTTAGGGAAGAGCACTAATTGGGGGAGAGTGAAAAGTCAGATTTAATACCCAATTAGACTTGCTCATATTCTTCAGCAAGTTCATTCTCACAGATATATTTGTGCTAATGGTATTCTTCTCAAAATATTTTGAGTATATGGGCTTACAATGAGTTGCTGATTCTGAAGTATCAAAACCAGCAAGGGGGAAGGAGACACACATCTAAACACAAAGCGAGTAAACTTGATGAACTTAATACTTCTAAGTGATTGAAGATATCCCAGGAAGACAAATGTCATGACCGCAGAGAAACTCAAGGTTTTACTCATCAAGGGTTTTAGTGTTATCATTCCAACTACGTGGGGGAAGTGATGTAAGAGAAAGTTTCTGAAGATAAAAGAGGTACACAAGTGTGTGATGATTTCAATGTTATCGCAATCATCAGGGGAGAGAGAATTGTGTACATTGGGGGCGCTCAGCTGTTTCACTTGAGTGCTTAATCAGTGATTCAAAGATATAATCACTTATTCCGGAGTTGACATCCGCAGAGATTGTCATCCGCAGAGATAATCAGTGATTCGGCCTGCTACTTCAATGTTAGCGGTTATTCTCTCTTTGGGCATTCGGATACTTTGTGTTCTTGAGCTTCGTACACTTTCTTCAGGGGGAGAGAAAAGTATACATCGGGGTTATTCTTTGGCTATTGGACTTCATCTGCTACTTCGATGGTATAAGTTTCTCTGTCTTCAGGTATATGTGTATTCGGGTTCGTGAGCTCTAGTCTAAGAGACTGACTGCATCAATTCATCTGCTTGGGGGAATTGTTCTCTTGACACCTTTTGGAATGGAGTGCTTCAGACTTTAGTGGAATAAAATTCGAGAAGAGTTATTTATGTGTGGGATGATTCTTTGCTGTTCTACTTGATGATATATCCCCGAACGGAGAATCTCGATTATCGTTCTTAAAAGGAGCAGCGGGATTTATGATAATGGTGCGCTTCTCTGTGCACCTGGCTAAGGCAAGCTTGTAATAGAGCTTCAAATCTACTCATCTAATGGATCTTTGGTTTGGGGGAAGCTTCCAAAGTCTCTCTTTCTCAAAGGCTCATGTTCTATCTTCTATTCTGGAGTCTCAGAAGCTTTGGTGGTGGAAGTTTAAGAGATGATGAATTCTATCTTCTATGACGTGCTGCTCGATATCCTTATCTCGGTACTCGTATCGTCATCCTTCTTAAACTATATCATCTAATCTATCTCTGTATATACTTTTCCAAAACCAAATACAAAATTATAAAACCAACAAAAACAAAATAGAAAAATATAAAATCATCAAAAGCCCATAAAAATCAGAAAATTGAAAAATACCAAAAATATGTTTTCTCAAGACATGTCTTCTGGTATCGATAACATCGACGGTATTAGAAATGTCATTCAATAATGGCACGGGACTTTAGATGAAGTTCGAGCAGGAGGTGTAAATATTTCTTTCTAAACATGTCTCATAATATGGCTTCCAGTTAATTCAGACTGTAACCCGCTCTTTAAAACTATGGCTTACAGTTACTTCAGACTGTAACCCGTGCTTAAACAATGGCTTGCTATTATTTCAGATAGCAACCCGTTCTTCAAGAAAGGAAAGTGCTGCGCTAAACCAATTTTTTAAATATTTCGTGCACTTATCCTAAAACAATTTAAGGAAAGTATGTCGAAGGACTGCTGTTCCTACTCAAATATTTTTCCTTCTAAAATTCTTCAGAAAAATATTTGTTTTAACAAAATGGTGGTAAATGAGTTGCTTTAAAATCAATCAGATTCAGAGTTTTTATATAATTTGCAAACTCAATCAATAACTTCAGCGCTTTTAAACTTTTCAGAAAGAGTCATTGATTGAGGGGGAGAATGTTTTCAAAATTACATCATCTAATGGGCTTTCTTAATTATCCTACGCGCTTAACTAAAAATGATATTTGCCTATGTCGAAGGACTAGGAATTTAGGATATGATTGTTAGGTTTAGATGATTAGAGTTTAATGGACACATAATCCCATGCCTTTGTATGATTTTATTGATATGTTGAATTGAATTTTATTAGTCGATTGCTATTTGGGTGTTGTCGACCACCATATATCTGTATGTCTACTAACATATGCAGGTATACTGGCATATAAGAATGTTCCCGATCCGGATCCCACAAATGAAGATTATTGGATGCCGAATGGAAAGGGTAACTATCTCTTGGGTCGACAAAAGAAGAAACGGAGCTTAATTGGATCTTTATTAAGAGTTGGCATGATATATGCAACGTCAGAGGTCCTGCTGCATCAGCAGATGGTTTTCTTCATCATCAAATGAAGAAACAGAGCTTAATTTGACCTCTATGAAGAGTTGGCATGAAAAAATGCAACGTAAGAGGTCTCACTGCATCAGCAGATGGTTTCTTCCAACCCTCAGCAACAACAACAAAAGCAACTCAACCACCTAACGTATCTTTGTGCAGGATAAGTAGTGATGATACCATTTTTTAAACAATTTTTTTAATAATATTGTTTTGAAAATGAAAAAATATTGTTTTTGAAAATTAATTGGACTTAATTTTGAAAATTACTGGACTTCATTTTATCAAAACTTAAGTCACTCAATCATTGACTACGGTCATCGATTGAGGGGGAGAGTGATTTAAAATAAAATATTTTCAAACGATATGTCTTCACAAAAGTTCCGATTTGTACGAAATAAAGTGGTGATCTAAAGATTTAATGTTATGTCATGGTATGATTTTCTTTAAAACTCAAAGATCTTTCAAAATGAAATTTTTTCTGTTCTTGTTTGATTGTGAAATTGTTTTAGTTTACTTAAAAGATCTCTTAAAACAATCATACCTGACACTAACAATCTTTAATGTCTTAAAATGGTCCTTATCTATCATATTTTCAAAATTAAATCAAGCCACGTCTTTCGCCAAATTTTTCTAAATGATTTATATCTTTCGGGATCACAAATCTCAATTGGTTTGAAATTTTTAATCGGGGGAGAGATCGTGATTTAAATCTCAAATCGGTTTTAAAGGGTGATTGTTTCAAAGCACTCCTTCCTTCATGTGTCAAACGATTTTGAAATACATAATGTACATGATTGTGGAGGAGCATTTAACCAAAAACCAGAAGAGTATTTAAACAAGGCCACATTTTCTCCCATGTTTTCTAAACCTTATTAAATCACTTAGGATCCAAAATCTCAAAGGGTTTGATATTTTTGATCGGGGGAGAATTTGTGATTTAATATGAAATTTGATAAATGGTGATCGTTTTAATTCAATTGTGCATGCTTCTCTCCCATATGTGCTAAACGATTTCGAATCTCGAAGCACATATTGAGGGGGAGCATTTCAAAAGAAAACAAACTTTCAAGGTACAAAAGATTCTATGTTTCAACATAAAGTACCTTGATTGATTTTCTAAATGGTTTCTTAACGGATTTTGTGATCGTGGATGTACTTCTAAAGAACTCTTTCCTCTATGTGATAAAATGATTTCAAATATCCTATGCACATATTGAGGGGGAGAATTTACCAAGAAAATCAAATGGCTTTTTCTACGGAAATTGTGATCAAGAAATTATTTCAAAGAACTCTTGCCTCCATGTGCTAAACAATTTCAAGATCATATGCACATGTTGAGGGGGAGCATTTCAAAATGATCAAAACTATTAAGGTACAAAATGCTTTTGTTGGAATTGCTTCTAACTCGTAAATGAAACGACATTGACGGGATTACATTTTCTATCTTTGTTACCTTAAAAACAAGGGCTTGTTATGTCATTTAGTCATAGATGTAAGTGTTTAGGTATAAATACCCCTCCATACTTCCATGGAGGGGTGAGATTCTTAGTGTATTTTTCATCTTTCATCAATAAAACACACACTAGTTTTTCCCTTCTCTCTCTAGCTTCTCTCACTAACATGATGAAGATGTTCTTTGATCTTCCCCGACCTCCCGATTCACCAAATCATCCATTAATACGATCCTAACATTGGTATCAAGAGCAAGGTCGGATTTTTATCATGGGTTGATTTTTGGTGATGTTTTTCTTGTCAAAATAGTGTTTTGTAATCTGTTTTTAACAAAGCATTAACCTTTCATAATTTTTTTTGGTTTAACAGATTTTTACAAGTCATTTGTATCCATTTTGGGTCAAGAATGTCATATTGTCTATCAAGCTTTTAACATCTGTTTTGTGTCAATATTTGTTGTCCAAACAGTATTCTAAAGAATGAGTTCTTTACACCAAACTCGTGAAACACTGCTGTGGTCAAATGGTCAGATTATTATTAGTCAAAGTGGGTCAGTTTATGTTTTTCTAGGTTTCTCAAGATTATTCGGAATCTTTGGTCAGAAAAATCGCCGGAGCAAAAAGTCAAAAAGTCAAAAACCCATTTTTACGCCTAAGACCCATCTTCAGATCCGTTTACGAGTAACTTGGAAAGTTACTCGTAAGAAAGTATGTTTACGCATAAGCTTTAAGCTTACGAGTAAGCTTACTCGTAAGATCCCATCTTTACGCCTATCATTGGCTTACGCGTAACCTTGCTTACGCCTAACTTTGTTTACGCCTAAAACTAGGTTTACGCGTAAGTAATGGGTTACGCATAAGGGGTTTCTTGCTAACGCATAAGATCAGAAAAATTAGATGAAGAAAGATGACCTTGACCTCAAACCAATATCCAACAATCTCATCCAAGCCTACTACTAATCTCATACAACATTTCCCCATCACAGTTCCATCTCTATTCCTCGACCATCAAAACAGACTCGAAATAAAACAGAAAAGGTCTTAGTTAATAAGTTTGTTACCGCAGACCAATTAGGGTCAAACAAACAAACTATATTTTTCATCATCAACCTAATTTAACTGAAACGATAATCAAATGCAAAAATATCTCAGATTAGTTTCGGAGTTTTTCATAGATTCATCAAACATCAACCGGTCAAAACCCTCGAAACTATCTTCATCGATTATCTTTCTGAAGTTTGTATTTCAAAAATATCCGAAAAATTAAAAGGTACAATCAAAACATTAGTTTTTTTTAATTGTCTTTTTGATTTGGTTTAATGGACATTCCACAACGAAAATCAAAAGACAAACCTACCTTTGACCTTTGTACAATGATATTGAAGTCGATAAACGTGGAGTAATTCACTCGAATTTCTGAGTGAAATAAACGGTTGTGTAAATCGTGTGGTGTTTGAATTAATTTGATGAGGGCGGATGGTTTTTTTTGGTGTCTAGGGTTTGTTATCAGGAAGATGGGGGCGCACATTTCTTGTGTGTGAATACTAGGGTTAATGTAATGAGAGATTATGTACTCTATATATCGGTATATTAGGTTAAGTGGGAATTGGATTGATATAACCGGATTTTACATGTTGGGCTTATTTCTGTTGGGCTGCAATTTATCATCAAATATTTAACATGGACTGGGCCTAGGTTTTTTATCCGAAAAATTATACTAATATTTTTTGAGCTGAAATTTAATAATTCAAATGTATTTTAATACATTGAGATAATTATTGGTATAATTCTTTGGCGAAAAGGAGTGATATATTGGTTCACGAAAATTTTCACGAGGATACATTTTTTGACATGATCGGGAAACCATTACCAAGTTCATTTAAACCGTTAATGGAGGCTAGTTTTGAGCATGTAACAGTAAGATGTGACTAGGGCGTGAATTCACTATTATTTATTTGAGGTTGAAGTGGGATATCATGGGTGCGTGTACTTAGTATCTGAAGATATCGGGGGTGGTTGGATGCATGATTCTTCGAGATCCTTGTTCGAGCTTTAACCGTTACGAATGACAAAGACTTGAGTTGTCTAGTTATACCTGATGTAAGGAGTTATGTTGTTGTGCTCACAGCGTATAACTATCACTTTTAAGGAGTTACGTTGTTGTGCTCAAGTGTCACACAAAGCTGTGGATAATTTGAGAAACTTTAAGTTTACCTTTTTTGATGGTTGTAAGAAAAAGGGTTCTTCATCTGACAATAGTGCAAGTTAAGTCACAAGTTCGGGCTATTTTACTTCAGTCTCAAGTTCGTCATATTGGGTTTTCTCCATCAGTAGTTGTTGGGATATGAAAGTACTGTAAGCTGCAAAGTACTGGAAGAAGTCAAAGAGTCAAAGTACTGCTAAAGACAAAGTCAAAATAATGCACTATGAAGTCAAAGTACTGCAAGAACAAAGAACTGTTATATTCGTTTATGGAAAGTATTGTAACTCTAGAATATTCTATGTTTAGATTACTTGTCGTACAAGGATACAAATTGTAAACCGACTAGGATATCCTTGAGCCTATAAAAGGACTCCTAGATTGGCATTAGAGGTACGTGTCTATGAAGTTTTAGAGTTTATGAATTCACAAGTTATTTAGTGTTTTAGAGAGAAGTTCGATAATATTAGAGTTGTTTAGAGTATCTGCATAATAAGCAAATTTAGAGTTTATAATAAAAGTTATTCTTCTTAGCTTTGTTAAGTAAATTCCGCTTACTTGATAAAGATTGGTCAGTGTTTCTTTGTTAATAACTTAGGATTTATCCGAGGTTGTTAAACCTTAACAAGCTAGTTAAGTTAGTTTGATTAAAGTATATCGATCCAACAAGTGGTATCAGAGCTTGTATGGAAACTCTGACTAGGAAGAAACTCTACTTCCACAATATTCAAGATGTCGACTGAAGCTGTTCCACCACCCTCAATCACCTCACTCAGAATTCCAATAATCAAGAAGGGAGAATATGATCTCTGGTGCATGAAGATGAGGCAGTATATTGCCATTACAGACCATGCTCTATGGAATGTAATTGTGAATGGGAATGAAGTAGTTCCAGAACCCATTGATATTCCTGGACAACCCAAAGCACCGAAGGCAGTCTTACCAGCAGCAACCCTAAGGAATCAAGAAAAGGCACTAAACATTCTCTTATCTACCATTCCAGACGGTCATCTTCTCAAATTTCATGATGCTAAAGATGCTAAGCAGCTCTGGACTGCTTTCAAGACCAGATTTGGAGGGAATGAAGCCTCTAAGAAGATGCACAGAAATTTGCTAAAGCAACAATTTGAAACTTTCACAGTTGGTGAAAGAGATAGTCTTGATGCTGCATATGACAGGTTTCAAAATCTCCTCAACATGTTGGAGTTATACAAGGCAGAAGTATCAGTTGAGGATGCTAATTTGAAGTTTCTAAGGAGATTGCCATCTACATGGCATGTGATTGCTACAATGATCAGAGGACAACAAGGTTTGGATGTCATGGACTTTGATGATCTCTACCATCAACTGAAGGTGTATGAGCATGAGATGAGTGGTCAAACAAATTCCAAGTTGCACAGTATTGCTTTTCTATCATCTAAAAAGAAGGGCAGTACTTCCATCAAAAGTACTGCTTCTCCTTAAAGTACTGTTTCTCAAAGTACTGCTGTTTACAACCCCCTTCATATGCTCAGCAGGCCCCATCACCTACCACTATGCACTCAGATGAAGTTGTGTGCTCCTTCTTTGCACAACAAGCCAGTTTACCTGTCACTTATGAAGAAGATCTAGCACAGATTGAAGAAGATGCACTTGAAGAAATTGATATCAGGTGGCAAGTTGCTATGTTCACTGCAAGGATCAAAAAGTATATGAAGAAGACAGGTAAAAGCATTGATTTCAAACCAAAACAAGGAATAACTTTTGACAAATCTAAAATTGAATGCTTCAATTGTCAAAAGACTGGTCACTTTGCAAGGGAGTGCAGGTTTGCTAAGTATCAAGCAAACAGGACATCTGAGAAGCCAAAATTTGAGCTCAAAGAAATTCCAATTACTGAAACAAAGGCTTTGGTTGCTCAAGAGAAGTTATCAGAAGTTAACTGGAGTGAAGAGTTTGATGATGAACCAGTGACTTTCTGCATGGTAGCAGTGGAAGATGTAGTTGAAGAAAAAGTGGAAGCATTGGACTGGAGCACTGCTTTTGATGAAGAACCTGAACATGCTGCTTTGGAATCTGATGATGGCTTTGGAGGATTTGATTGGAGCAAAGAAAGTGAAGATGATCCTGTTCTTCTTGCAATGGTGGCTACTTCACCAACTCAGTCTCCTATCTCTGAGGTATGCTCAAACTGTTATGATTTTTATCATAAATTACTTAACAGTTATGTGATTGAAAGAGATAATTGTGTTAGAGCTAGGTCTGAGGTAGCTGGTTATCAAATAACCCTAGAATCTATGGAAGCCAAAATTTTAGCAAATGAAACTAATGAAGTAGCTTGGGCTGAAAAATATGAACAACAGGATTACCAATTAAAACTAAGTGAATGGAAATTAAACTGTAAAATTTCTGAAATTGAGAAATTAACTAAAGAAAGAGATGAATTGTTAGCTAAGTTTGCTGCTTGGGGAGAGTCTGGTCTGTCACATGTTACTTATGTTGAAAAACAAAGAAGAGCATACATTAGAACTGGCTTAGGTTTTGGTATGAACTTTGATAACATAGAAGAAAACCAACCTAGTGATCAGGATGTAGGTGATTTTGAGGACATAACCACTAGTGATGATGAACTCATTAACTATGTAGATACAACTAGTAATGAGGGCTCAATAAGTGAACTACCTCCTGAGTATAAGAAAGATAATGGTTATCATGTTGTTCCTCATCCCACTGGCATTCATCAACCCTCTAGGCCTGATGTTTCTCATTTTGGAGTAGATAGTCTAGAGTTTAGGAAGAAGCTTGTAGCTCAATCTAGGTCTGAAAAACCCAAAGAAGCTGTTGAAAATAACGTTCAAAATCAAGCAGTACCTACAAATCAAAGTACTGCTCCACAAGCAGTACCTTCAGCAAAACCTTTTCAAAACAATACTGCTAAACCTTTTTGGGATAACTTTGGTCAAAACAGGTTTAATCATACACCAAGAAGGCAAAATAATTTTGGGCATAGACATAGAAGAAATCACTTTGGAAGTATGGGTCAAAAACTGTGTTTTGTGTGTTTTAGTCCTACTCATTTAATCAAGGATTGTGAACATCACTCAGAATACCTTAGCAAATTTCCAAAGAACAGAACTGCCAATCACAGACCTAGAGAGCACAAACCAGTTTGGAATAATTCAAATAGGGTTAATCATAGAAACTTCACACTAGATCATAGATACCCACATCAGAGAAGACCTTTTTCAAAACCTTCAGTATCTCACAGTACTTTCCAAAGTACTGCTCAGCCAAAACAAGGTACTGATCACACTATTTGGAATAGGAATCCTAGGAGATCTCACTAACAACCAAGAAGGTATTACAATTCACATAGGGGATCTAGATCACAGGAACCACGTGTTAAACCAGAATGGGTTAAGAGGGAAAGTACTGCTGAGGGACACACAGTACTTTCAACAAAAAGTGAATCTGATGTTTTTGTGATACAAGAAAAAGCTAATAATCTTGTAAAAGAGATTTATGTTGAAAAATCAGAAAGTTTTGAAAATCCACATGCTAAAGATCAAAAGATTATTCTGGATCATCATTTGAAAGATAGTGGGAATTACATACTCAAAGAATTTGAGTTTGTAACTCCACAAGGGTAACACAAGTCAGTAATGGCTTGGGTTCCTAAAATCACTAACTCTTTTCTTTGTGTGCAGGGCAACCCAAAAGAGGAGCTTAAAGATCATCTAATTGTGGTAGTGTTTGCTCTAGAAGTATGACAGGAGACAAAGAGATCCTGTCTGATTTTAGAAATATTAGTAGAGGAAGAGTTGCATTTGGGAATGATCCCAATGGAGGAAAGATTACTGGAAAAGGAACTATCAAAGCAGGGCTTATATACTTTGAGAATGTTAGATATGTGAAGGAGCTAAAGTTCAACTTGTTATCAGTCTCTCAAATTTGTGATAAAAAGCATCCTGTGTTATTCACTGACACAGAATGTCTCATCCTTTCCTCTGATTTTAAGCCTGTTGATGATGAATTAGTAGTCCTTAGAGTACCAAGGACAAATGATGTGTATAGTTTAGACATGAAGAGTCTACATTCTTATGGAAGAGTTACATGTTTGGTGGCTAAAGCAACATCTGAAGAGGCACATCAATGGCATAGAAGATTGGGCCATGTTAATTTCAAGAATATCAACAAACTGGTCAAAGGCAATCTAGTTAGAGGCTTACCTTCAAAGACTTACAAGAATGATCAATCATGCTTGGCATGCAAGAAGGGTAAACAACACAAAGCTTCCTGTAAGAAGCTTGAGGAGAGATCTATTAGAGAACCATTGGAGCTGTTACATATGGATTTGTTTGGACCTGTCTCTGTGGCAAGTTTAAACAAGGAAAAATACTGTTTGGTTGTTACAGATGATTGCAGTAGATTCAGTTAGGTTTTCTTTTTGGGTTTTAAAGATGATACTTTTGATGCTATTCAGACACTAATTATAGCACTTGAAAACCAATTGAGACTCAAGATTAGAGGTATTAGATGTGATAATGGGACTGAATTCAAGAACAAGCTTATGGATGAATTTTGTGCAAACAAAGGCATAAAGAGGGAGTTTAGTATTGCAAGAACACCACAGCAAAATGGTGTTGCAGAAAGGAAGAATAGGACTTTGATTGAAGCAGCAAGAACAATGCTAGCAGATTCCCATCTACCTATTCAATTCTGGGCAGAAGCTGTAAGTACTGCGTGCTATGTACTTAACAGAGTCTCTGTCACCAAACCACAGATGAAGACACCCTATGAATTGCTGATGGGCAATAAACCCAACATTCGTTTTATGAAGCCTTTTGGATGCCCTCTCACTATTTTAAACACCATTGATAATCTGGGGAAGTTTGATGGCAAGTCTGAAGAAGGATACTTATTGGGTTATTGCACTAACAGTAAAGGATTTAGAGTATAGAACAGAGTTACTAAGAAGATTCAAGATTGTCTTCATGTTGAGTTTTTAGAAGATCAAGACAATGAGAAAGGTAAAGGTCCTGATTGGATGTTTGATCTTGAGGTTTTAACTCCTTCAATGAATTATGTACCTGTTAGAGAAGAAAATCAACCTGTGCACAATGGAGAAGATTTACAATATGTTGTTCATGGGGTTCATATTAGACCGGATGCTGTTCCTGATGAAGATCCTGTTAGTCCAAAACAAAGTACTGATGTTCCCAAGCAAAGTACTGATACTCCAAAACAAAGTACTGTTGCACCACAATCCTCATTATCTGCTGAGGATCAATCTATCCAAAAGGAACTTAATTAGATGCTTCTTCAAGATGTATTAGCACATTCTTACACTGATGAACAAAGGAGAGCTTATGAAGAGGCAAAGAAAAAGAACAAGACTGCAGAGTACTCTCACAGTACTTTGGACAGTACTTTCGACCAAAGTACTGCTGCACCTGTTGACAGTACTTTAGATGATTTGGATGATCCTACCATGCCTGGATTAGAGGAAACTGATGATGAGTTTGCAGATGAAGGGATTTTCTCAGATTCAAATGAAGATGTTGATTTAACTAACTTGGATGATGCATATGGAGTTCCACAGTCTCCAATCTTAAGAATTAATAAGAATCATCCTACTGATCAAATCATTGGTCCTTCTACTTCTGGAGTGATGACAAGACACAGAGCTAAGAGTTTTTCTAAACCTCATAATGCTTTACTTAGCTTTGTCTACAAACAAAACAGGCTGAATCATAAGGACCATCAAACCTGCCTATTTACTTGTTTTATCTCTCAAGAGGAACCCAAGAACATTGCTCAAGCTTTGACTAAAGAAAGCTGGGTTGAAGCTATGCAGGAAGAACTTCTTCAATTTAAACTTCAAGAAGTTTGGGTTTTATGTGATCTTCCAGATGGGAAGAAAGTTATTGGAACCAGATGGGTTTTCAGAGTCAAAAGAGATGAAAGAGGTAATGTTATCAAGAATAAGGCAAGGTTAGTAGCACAAGGCTACAGACAAGAAGAAGGAGTAGATTATGATGAAGTGTTTGCTCCTGTAGCAAGAATAGAAGCTATTAGGATATTTCTTGCTTTTGCTTCTTATATGGGATTTCAAGTTTACCAGATGGATGTCAAGAGTGCCTTTTTATATGGCAAGATTACAGAAGAAGTATATGTCAAACAACCTCCTGGTTTTGAAGATCCTAAACACCCAAACAAAGTATACAAGATGGTTAAGGCTCTTTATGGCCTTCATCAGGCACCTAGAGCTTGGTATGAGAGGCTCTCTACATTCTTATTGCAACATGGATACAGGAGGGGAGCTATTGACAAGACTTTGTTTATCAAGAGAGACAAGAAGGATATCATGTTAGTTCAAGTATATGTTGATGATATCATCTTTGGGGCTACCAAACAGTCCATGGTTAAGGAGTTTGAGCAGCTGATGCAGTAGGAATTTCAAATGAGTTCAATGGGAGAGTTAACATTCTTTTTGGGACTTTAGGTTAAGCAGTCAAAGGAAGGAATTTTTATCAGTCAAGACAAGTATGTTACAGACATACTTAAGAAGTTCAATTTTGATGATATGAAGACTGTTACTACACCTATTAAATCTATCAATTCATTGGGCAAAGATGAAGATGGCCAACCTGTTGAGGTCAAGTTATACAGATCAATGATTGGCTCTCTTATGTATTTTACTGCATCAAGACCTGATATCATGTTTGCAGTTTGATTATGTGCAAGATATCAAGTCTCACCAAAGATTTCTCACATGAATGCAGTAAAGAGAATCTTCTGTTATTTAAAACAACAACCTAAGTTGGGGTTGTGGTATCCAAAAGAGTCACCTTTTCACTTAGAAGCTTTTTCAGATAGTGATTATGCAGGTGATAACTATGATAGAAGATCAACCACTGGAGGATGCCAATATCTTGGTAGAAGGTTAGTGTCCTGGCAATGTAAGAAACAAACAATTGCAGCAACATCCTCTACTGAAGCTGAATATGTAGCTGCTACAAGCTGTTGTGGACAAGTTTTGTGGATGCAGAATCAACTCTTGGACTATGGGTTCAATTTCAAAAATACTCCTATCAACATTGATAATGAGAGTACCATTTGTATTGTGAAGAATCCTGTTTATCATTCCAAGACCAAGCACATACAAATTAGGCATCACTTTATCAGAGATTGCTATGAGCACAGGCTCATTAATGTGGTTAAGGTTCACACAGATAATAATTTAGCTGATTTACTCACCAAAGGCTTTGATGTTTCCAGATTCAATCACTTGGTGGTGAGCATTGATGAGTGTCTAAATACTCATCATTTTTATACTGTTTAGAATGGCAAAAACATCTGAAAACACTCAGAAATGCATCAAAATGATGAAAATATCACAAATCAGTGTTTTATGTGTTTTAAATGCAAAAATATCAAAATCAGATGAAAAATGTATCAAGTTTGCAAAATTGGCAGTTTTAGTCCCCCAAGTTTCAAAAGTTGTCAAAAACAGTCCCTGGTAAATCAAAATGTGGAATTTTATCATTCAAGGTCCTTGAAATATTCTAAATTGTCAAAAATGGTCCTTGAATGATTCTTTGGTCAAATGGCAGAAAAGGTCCCTAAACTTTGAAAAATGTCAAAAATAGTCCTTGGATTTATAAAAATGAAAATTATCAAATGTGGTCCTTGTACTATTAAAGTTTTTCAAGTTTGGTCCTTTTGATAACATTGAAAAAAGTTCAAGTTCAGTCCCTCAAGTTTGGTGGAATTACAAATTTGGTCCTTGTTACTTATATATCAAATCCAATCCAAACCGGCCCTTTTTAATATCCAAACCCAATCCAAACTTAAACTACCCAGGCCCAAACCCTTTGTACCCGGTCCAAACCCATCCAACCCGTCCAATTCCCCAACCCGGTCAACGAGTTAACAATCCCAGTCAATCAAACAAACACACCACTTGTTTCCCTCCTTTTTCTTTCTTCCCCAACCACTGCCCTGCAAACTCAATCCACCCCTCACCTCCAGCTCACTCTCACCATCCTTGTCCCCTCCACCTCACCAATGAGCCAAAATGCATTTATTGTTTTCCCCCTTGCACTCAATCCCCCCCCCAGTTGCTATATTAGTCTTCCCGCCAAAATCTCATCAATGGCCAAAAGTTAGTCAAGTGATCCAAAGGCCAAGATTAAAAGTGGGAAATGCTCAGAGGGATAGTGGAAGACTTTTTGATTATAAATAGAAGGAATAGAAGCAGAGAAAAAAGCCAAGTAGTGTAATTTTAATTTAAGTATGTCGTTTTAATAAATTTTAGTTTTTCAGTATATGTCTAATCTTTAAAGCTTTGTATTTCAAGTTATTAGTGTGTAATAAAGCTTTTGTTAACATCAATTTCAGTTTTAAGTTTCATTTCAAGATTATGCAATTTTCAAGTTCGAATTCTCAAAATATTTAAAGGTTGTTATCAGTTGTTGTTAAAGACTTGTAAGCTCATATAAGCTCTTACTTAAGCTTTTCTAAGCTTTTATAAACCTTAAAATTCAGTTTAGATTCAAAACTCAAAAATATCAAAAATTACTAAAAAATTAGTTAAAAATAAAAAAAAAAACAAATGAAATGAAGATCAAGACTGGTGCAGTGCTGATTTTGGATTGCTTATTGGTATAGAGCTTCTTGGGAAGCTATAGGGTGTGATCTTAGTCATTGGTTCCCTGTTTATGCTTGAATCTCATCTTGTAAGCTATTTTCTTGATTTTTACATTTTCTAGTATAAGTACTTTAAACCTGTTAATTTTAGCTTTAATCTGTTTAAAAATAGTTAATATCAGATAATAAATAGGTTACTTAGATTAAAAATTTGTTTTAGTGTTTAAATTCTCTAAACAGTCCACATAAGGGGTGTTTGGAACTGCTTAGTTATCTATGTTAGAAGGCATATGTGTTATTGCTTGTTAGTGTTTCATGTCACCTTAGTATTAAATAGCTTAGTTCAGTCATTAAAACCAATCCTCATTAGTTAAAAAGTCAAAATAATCTTTAATCTTATTCTACTACTTAACTGTTATAAATTTGGATTACATAATCATACATACTAGCTTAAAAGTTGTTTATCCAGCTTAAATCAGTCTTATTATAGCTTAATATAACTTGTTCAGTCCATAGAATTGATTTAAAGTTCATAAAAGTCAAAGTTTTAGCGTAAATTAAAAAGTAAAAATTTCAGTTGGGTCGTTTTTGAATAAACTTTAGAATTTTAGTGTGTGTTTAATACCAAGTTTTAGCCTAAAAGCTTTTGGGATATTAAAGTTTAGCTTCTTAACTAAATTAGAAAAATAGTAGTTCACTCCTAATCAGCTTATTAAGTGCTTTTCACTTAGTTTCTTTTAGACCCTTTTCTTAAAAAGTGTCATGTGCAAACAGTGTTTATTTTGTGCTTATTTTCAAGTTATATTGCTTATTCAGTTATAATATTAGCTTATAATCAGTATTTAGCTTATTTCCAATTCACCTTGTGCTTATTCATTAGCTTATTAGTTATTTAGCTTAATCTAGTGCTTATTTCCATAATTTTTGTTAACTGTTGAGATTTTCAGCTTATTCTGTGCTTATTAGAGGTTTTCATAAAAAGTTGTAGTTTTAAAAGTTGCTTATTTCCTTGTGCTTAATAAGTTTGTAAAATAAAAAAAAAAAAAAAAAAAAAAGTTCAAAAAAGGTACTGCCTGGGATTCGAACCCAGGTCAGTCCTCTCACAACAGCCACGCTCCAACACACCACTCCAACACCAACTGCCCTTGGGACTTCTATTGGTTTTATGTTGCAACATTTAGTACTTAAAGACCTTTGGCAGTTTTAAGCTTAAGCCCTTTCTTAGCTTATTTGGTAGCTTATTTCCAAAACAACCCACTGTTTTCAGATTTTTCCTAGAATCAATAGCATTCAAAGTACTTTTAGTGAATTTTTCAGATTTTTCTAAAATAGTTTTGTATTTTTAAATAATTAATTAGTGTTATATAGTTTTTAATTCGTAATAAATAATTTAAGAGTCGAAAAAATACCCGGCTTTTTCCTAAAATTTTCTTTTGTCATATATTAAGTAAGAAAATTGTTTTTACACTTGTAGGACTTTTATTTTACAAATTTTACGTTTTTTCTTGCGCATTCGCGTAATTTTTATATATAACGTACGTTTTCATTTTAAGTCACGTTTTTAAGTAATTTAAGTTTACGTTTTAATTAAAATAGTTTATTTAAGTTATTTTGTTTTATAAATCTACAAAAACATCATTGTAAAAATAGTGATAGCGTTTATTTAATATATTTTAGCTTTTTAATTTTCTTTAATTTGCATTTAAGCCCTTGTAATTTACAAACTTTTTCTTTAGGTATAGTTATCCATCAAAATCCTTACTGATCAATATCCTTAGTGATTACTCTATCGTCTGAAAGTTTTGAAACACCATTGAGTCTCCGTGGGACTTAACGACCTAGGGATCCTCTATATTCCTCTGATCTTAATTGCATTTGGTTCCAGACTGTTTGGACTTTTATTACGGTTGACCATTCACAAGTGGTTAGCTTGAGTGATAAAACCTGACGGTTTGGCACCGAATCAAATTTTGGCGCCGCTGCCGGGGAGGCTTTAGCGTGTTCTAAACCTTTTTCAGACCCATTCTTGCACATATACCACCTTTTTGTAAAAAGTTTTTTTGTAAAGTTATCAAAATATCAAAAAGTTCATTAACACTTTTCCTGAAGTGTTATCAACACCAAAAATATTTTCATTCTTTGTTTTTACAAAATGTTTTTCAAAATCCAAAAATATCCATCCTTTATCCTCTAATCTGTTTAATTCTCCATTCCTTATCCTCTATAACCATTTAATTCTTCATCTCTTATCCCTCTTATCCGTTTAATTCTTTATGTCATGGTTTTCGACATGTTCGAGGTGTGGAGGTCCATTTAACGGTGGAAATTGTCGGCGATGTACCAATGTGAGTTTCGGAGACAAGATTGTCGGTAATCCCGATCCCATTTCAAATAATGAAACACCCGATTTTTCCTACCTACCTCCACAACCCCAATACGAATCCTACTCATGCGAGTTTTGTGGGAATGATTCTCATTACGGTTTTGATTGTCCACCACGGGTCCCGCTTGTCTATGAGCCAGAACCATGTTACAATCAGAACTTTGGTGAAAGTTATTTTCCCAATTATCTCTGTTGTGAGAATTGCGGGGGTCCTCATGCGACTTTTGAATGTCAACCGATGAATCAAAATTTTCACAATTCCAATTCTCCCGGTTTTGACAATTTCCAACCCCCACAGTATTCCATCATTCATCAATATCATCATGATAAAACTATTGGAGAATTACTAGCTGAAGAACGAACGGCTAATCCTAGTACTCAGACTACCGAGCCTTCACAGCATTTCAATGATTACGAGGAGTGTAATCTTCCACAAAGTTCTGAAGAAATACGCATTCGAAAGCAACTACAAATGAAAAGAATGGTATGTAAGCTTCAGCAGATGAATATAAGAATCCGATATGATGACGATGATGATGAGGATACTATTCAAATGAGGGAATATTATGAGGACGACGAGGAGAGTGCTATTCAATTGAACGATTTTATTTCTCAACTCCCTCAGTCTATTGCTATCACACCTATCTTACCTATTATTGCTTCCAAAGACTCTCTCATAATGGAGGATGATCATCTCAGCACTATTTCGGAAACGGAATCATCGAGTGTTGAGGATCTTGTCCCAATCCCAAGTGATTCTGAGGATATATCCGATAGTGATTGTGATTTGCATGTTTGTGATTCTCTCGACATTTCTGAGGTTACTTCCGGGATTTTCTCAAATCCTCTTTTTGAATTTAATAATGACTACACTTTTGGGAAAGTAAATCCTCTTTTCGATGAAATGTCTGAGGCCGATACAAAGACCATCACGGAAGTGGTGGAAATTGCTAGCTCTCAGAGCACACCACTTGTCCCACCTCTGTATTCTAACTTATCTCGTCCATCAAATGATGATGATTCTATCCTCATTGATGAGATGTCTTTTGAGTATCCCGTTGAGCCAGGGATACTCGTTGGAAGAAAAATGCATATGGATGAAATTTTTAATGAGATAGTTGAGCTTGAAACGTACATCATCCGAACCTTTCTTCCTTTCGTCACATACGGTGTGACTTCTCCATGTCTTAACTCCCACGGGAGTGAAGATACTATCTTTGACCCCGGCATTTTCATTTATCATTTTTGAGCCGGTTCTATGTATATCTCATCGGTGTGGATCTTTCACGTACTTCAAATGTTTGTCCAAACATCTTGAATGAAAGTCCGATGGAGATTGTTTCTTCCACTTTGCTTCCCCATGAACCAATGAATTCGGGGTCGAGTCAAGCTAGCGACTCGGGAATCAAAAACAGTAGCACCATATGGGTTTTCACCCATATTTCTGTCTTCTTTCTCTGTTCTACCACCCTAGTGTGGGGGAGTTGCCTCCCGCTATTAAAAAAAAAAAAAAAAAAAAAAAAAATTCAAATAATGGCCGTAGTATTTCCCTTTTATATTCTATGTTTCGGCATAACCGCCGGTACTTTGAATATTGAGGGCAATATTCATTTCTAAGTGTGGGGGGGAATTCTCACGAATTTTATCATAAGTATTACCACCCAATTCCCCCATTTTTGGCCAAAATGTTTTTTTGGAGTAAGTGTTTTGCACTTACTCAGCTTATGGTTATCAGTCTGCCATGTCTAATAAATAAAAGGATTGGCTAATCCAGGAGCAAACGGCTCTTGGTAAAGATTTCTCAAATCCGTTTATGGCTTGCAATTTGCCCAAAATTGTATGGTATTCAACTCACCATATCCTAAAAAGTGAAGAGTTGGCTAGCCCGCAAGTTTATGGCTTGTGGTAAAGGCAGTGGAAAAACCATAATTGGTAATCAGCTCACCAAAGATAATACTGATAATTTATCTAAGAGTTGGCTAGTCCAGAGCAAACGGCTTCTGGTAAAGACAAATCAAATCCGTTTGCAGCTTATGATTTGCTCAAAATCATTTGGTTATCATTGTACCAATGTTCTTACTTGAACCAAAACAATTGGCTACTCCAGAAGTGATGGCTTTTGGTAAAAAGTTTTTAAAATCCATTAAAGTTCTAAAATATTGCTAGGGACTAGCAATATCTTAGTGTGGGGGATTGATGAGTGTCTAAATACTCATCATTTTTATACTGTTTAGAATGCCAAAAACATCTGAAAACACTCAGAAATGCATCAAAATGATGAAAATATCACAAATCAGTGTTTTATGTGTTTTAAATGCAAAAATATCAAAATCAGATGAAAAACGTATCAAGTTTGCAAAATTGGCAGTTTTAGTCCCCCAAGTTTCAAAAGTTGTCAAAAACAGTCCCTGGTAAATCAAAATGTGGAATTTTATCATTCAAGGTCCCTGAAATATTCTAAATTGACAAAAATGGTCCTTGAATGATTCTTTGGTCAAATGGCAGAAAAGGTCCCTAAACTTTGAAAAATGTCAAAAATAGTCCTTGGATTTATAAAAATGAAAATTATCAAATGTGGTCCTTGTACTATTAAAGTTTGTCAAGTTTGGTCCTTTTGATAACATTGGAAAAAGTTCAAGTTCAGTCCCTCAAGTTTGGTGGAATTACAAATTTGGTCCTTGTTACTTATATATCAAATCCAATCCAAACCGGCCCTTTTTAATATCCAAACCCAATCCAAACTTAAACTACCCAGGCCCAAACCCTTTGTACCCGGTCCAAACCCATCCAACCCGTCCAATTCCCCAACCCGGTCAACGAGTTAACAATCCCAGTCAATCAAACAAACACACCACTTGTTTCCCTCCTTTTTCTTTCTTCCCCAACCACTGCCCTGCAAACTCAATCCACCCCTCACCTCCAGCTCACTCTCACCATCCTTGTCCCCTCCACCTCACCAATGAGCCAAAATGCATTTATTGTTTTCCCCCTTGCACTCAATCCCCCCCCAGTTGCTATATTAGTCTTCCCGCCAAAATCTCATCAATGGCCAAAAGTTAGTCAAGTGATCCAAAGGCCAAGATTAAAAGTGGGAAATGCTCAGAGGGATAGTGGAAGACTTTTTGATTATAAATAGAAGGAATAGAAGCAGAGAAAAAAGCCAAGTAGTGTAATTTTAATTTAAGTATGTCGTTTTAATAAATTTTAGTTTTTCAGTGTATGTTTAATCTTTAAAGCTTTGTATTTCAAGTTATTAGTGTGTAATAAAGCTTTTGTTAACATCAATTTCAGTTTTAAGTTTCATTTCAAGATTATGCAATTTTCAAGTTCGAATTCTCAAAATATTTAAAGGTTGTTATCAGTTGTTGTTAAAGACTTGTAAGCTCATATAAGCTCTTACTTAAGCTTTTCTAAGCTTTTATAAACCTTAAAATTCAGTTTAGATTCAAAACTCAAAAATATCAAAAATTACTAAAAAATTAGTTAAAAAAAAAAAACAAATGAAATGAAGATCAAGACTGGTGCAGTGCTGATTTTGGATTGCTTATTGGTATAGAGCTTCTTGGGAAGCTATAGGGTGTGATCTTAGTCATTGGTTCCCTGTTTATGCTTGAATCTCATCTTGTAAGCTATTTTCTTGATTTTTACATTTTCTAGTATAAGTACTTTAAACCTGTTAATTTTAGCTTTAATCTGTTTAAAAATAGTTAATATCAGATAATAAATAGGTTACTTAGATTAAAAATTTGTTTTAGTGTTTAAATTCTCTAAACAGTCCACATAAGGGGTGTTTGGAACTGCTTAGTTATCTATGTTAGAAGGCATATGTGTTATTGCTTGTTAGTGTTTCATGTCACCTTAGTATTAAATAGCTTAGTTCAGTCATTAAAACCAATCCTCATTAGTTAAAAAGTCAAAATAATCTTTAATCTTATTCTACTACTTAACTGTTATAAATTTGGATTACATAATCATACATACTAGCTTAAAAGTTGTTTATCCAGCTTAAATCAGTCTTATTATAGCTTAATATAACTTGTTCAGTCCATAGAATTGATTTAAAGTTCATAAAAGTCAAAGTTTTAGTGTAAATTAAAAAGTAAAAATTTCAGTTGGGTCGTTTTTGAATAAACTTTAGAATTTTAGTGTGTGTTTAATACCAAGTTTTAGCCTAAAAGCTTTTGGGATATTAAAGTTTAGCTGCTTAACTAAATTAGAAAAATAGTAGTTCACTCCTAATCAGCTTATTAAGTGCTTTTCACTTAGTTTCTTTTAGACCCTTTTCTTAAAAAGTGTCCTGTGCAAACAGTGTTTATTTTGGCTTATTTTGTGCTTATTTTCAAGTTATATTGCTTATTCAGTTATAATATTAGCTTATAATCAGTATTTAGCTTATTTCCAATTCACCTTGTGCTTATTCATTAGCTTATTAGTTATTTAGCTTAATCTAGTGCTTATTTCCATATTTTTTGTTAACTGTTGAGATTTTCAGCTTATTCTGTGCTTATTAGAGGTTTTCATAAAAAGTTGTAGTTTTAAAAGTTGCTTATTTCCTTGTGCTTAATAAGTTTGTAAAAAAAAAAAAAAAAAAAAAAAAAAAAAAAAAAAAAAAAAAATAGTTCAAAAAAGGTACTGCCTGGGATTCGAACCCAGGTCAGTCGTCTCACAACAGCCACGCTCCAACACACCACTCCAACACCAACTGCCCTTGGGACTTCCATTGGTTTTATGTTGCAACATTTAGTACTTAAAGACCTTTGGCAGTTTTAAGCTTAAGCCCTTTCTTAGCTTATTTGGTAGCTTATTTCCAAAACAACCCACTGTTTTCAGATTTTTCCTAGAATCAATAGCATTCAAAGTACTTTTAGTGAATTTTTCAGATTTTTCTAAAATAGTTTTGTATTTTTAAATAATTAATTAGTGTTATATAGTATTTAATTCGTAATAAATAATTTAAGAGTCGAAAAAATACCCGGCTTTTTCCTAAAATTTTCTTTTGTCATATATTAAGTAAGAAAATTGTTTTTACACTTGTAGGACTTTTATTTTACAAATTTTACGTTTTTTCTTGCGCATTCGCGTAATTTTTATATATAACGTACGTTTTCATTTTAAGTCACGTTTTTAAGTAATTTAAGTTTACGTTTTAATTAAAATAGTTTATTTAAGTTATTTTGTTTTATAAATCTACAAAAACATCATTGTAAAAATAGTGATAGCGTTTATTTAATATATTTTAGCTTTTTAATTTTCTTTAATTTGCATTTAAGCCCTTGTAATTTACAAACTTTTTCTTTAGGTATAGTTATCCATCAAAATCCTTACTGATCAATATCCTTAGTGATTACTCTATCGTCTGAAAGTTTTGAAACACCATTGAGTCTCCGTGGGACTTAACGACCTAGGGATCCTCTATATTCCTCTGATCTTAATTGCATTTGGTTCTAGACTGTTTGGACTTTTATTACGGTTGACCATTCACAAGTGGTTAGCTTGAGTGATAAAACCTGACGGTTTGGCACCGAATCAAGCATTGGCATGATTAACTACTGAGCTACATTTAAGGGGAGGACTATTCAGTGTTAGTATAGTCCTGTGTATTGTTTGAGGGGAGGATATTTGTGTATACTTAGTTTATACAGAAGAATTTGGCAAAGTACTGTTTTTCCTGAAAGTACTGCTTGGAAAGTACTGCTTTGGAAAGTACTGCATACGTGGAAAGTAATGTTTGTCTTATGAAAGTACTGTTCCAACGGTTATATTGAGGGGTAATTAATGCTAACGGTAATTTTATTTTGGGCAGTGATTTTTCAAATCTCACCTATAAATAACTACTTTCCGATTTTCCCTCTTATATTAATACCTTAGCATCTTTTCCATATTTCTCTCATTCTTATTCGATTCCAATTCTTATTGTGCTTAACTAATCACCAATGGCGAATCGACCTACTGTTTCAAAGCACAATATGGTGGCCAATTTAGACAAGACTGAAGATAATGAGGCGTTTCATGATATTATTGATTATCTCACTGGGTCGCCAATCGGTTATGCTCTTTTAGTGGAGCCGGATATTATTGAACCTTGGATTCAAGAATTTTGGGCTACTGCAAGGGATAATATGGAGATAGATGAATTTTATATTAGAGCTACAGTTGCTGGAAGAACTGTGAAGATTACTGAAGCCTCCATTAGAGAAGACTTGTTGTTTAATGATGATGATGGGGCTATTCGTTTTACTAAGGAGTTGATTTGGGAAACTTTTGGACATCTTGGTTATGAAGGGTCTTTAACAGAACAAACTTTTCGGAAACAACTATTTTGTCCTCAATGGAAGTTTTTAATACATGTGTTGTTACATTGTATTAGTTCTAAAAGTACTTCTTGGGAGCAGTTTGGGTCAAATATAGCATCTGCTATGATGGGATTGGCTACAGATCGTGTTTTAAATTTTTCAAGGCTGATTCTTGATGGCATGCTTTCTCACATCAATCATGGATCCAAATGGTTAATGTATCCCAGGTTTATACAAGTTTTCTTGAACAAACAACTTGCTGATGTACTGAAGCCTACTGATTTACTTCCTGTTATTGTACAACAAGCAAAGATTTTTACTTTTATGGCTAGAAGAAGTGATCTATTCAGAGGTCCAGATACGCCATTAACTACTTCTATGATGGAAGTTGTTCAGGCTGTTAGAGCTGATGTTGAAGATAATGAAGCCAGTGAAGGTGCTGCACTTGCAAGTACTGCATCTGCAAGTACTGCTTCTCCAGAAGGTACTGCAACTCAAGGTACTGCTTCTCCTAGTATTGAGGTTCAAGAAGATGTTGCGGGTTCACCTTCTCCATCTCCACAATGATCTGTTCCTGTTTCTCAATCATAGGAACATTCACAAATTCAAGGCGATGATCCACATACTATACCTCGTGAAGGTTTAACTTTGGATAATTATGCTTTGACAAGGGAGATAATCAAGTTGCAAAAGACGACTAAGGCTCAAGCCAGGCAGATAAAGAAATTAAAGTTAAAATATAGAAGGCTAAAAACCTTTGTCTGGCCTTTGGATTAAAGAATTTCGTATCTGGGTGAAATCAAAGAAGAAAGCACAAAGGCAGTCCAAGACAAGTACACACCAAAAGGTTCATAAACCATCTTCTGTCAACTTGGGGAGGAATTTAGAAGAACAGAACTTGAAAGAAGATATGGTTAAAGAGAATGAACCTGAAAGTTCTAAAAAGTCTGAAGAAAAGATCATTCAAGATACTGATGAGCAAGTTCAAGTTCAAAGTACTGCTGATGATCAAGGTACTGAACAACAAAGTACTGGTTTTCAAAGTACTTTCAGACAAGAGGTAATAACTCCAAGAGTATTAGATTTTGAAGAGGAAGCTGGTCCTTCTACAACTGTTATACAAGAAGAAGAAGAGGCTATTCTCAAACCTATTCATTCTGCAAGTGATGATGAGTTCATTGCTACAATTTTAGAACAACTAAGAGGTGGTGTTACTATTCGTGAAGTACAAGAAGAAGAACAACAAAGAACTTCTCAACCTGCAATTGATCCTAAGGATAAGGGAAAGGGTGTTTTGATTGAAGTTAAGAAGAAGAAACAAACTTTAGCACAGTTAAGAGCTGCTCAAGATGCTTTGAATGAACAAGCAGCTAGAAAGATTCAAGAGGAAATAAATGCTAAAGATAGAGAAGCTCAGGAAGTTCAAGAAGCTAAGAGTAGAGAAGCAGCTAAGAAGTTACAAGATGAATTATATGCTGAAGCTGCTGCTGAACCATTACAGTCACCTACTCCTGTTAGATATATGTCAAGAAGACCTAATTTAGCTAAAGAAAGGAATGTAATGATGGCATATTTGAAAAGCAGAGGATATAAAGGATTGTAGAAGCTGAACTATGTTGATATGAAAAGACTTTATGATGCTGAAACAGAGGCTTATAAGAAAGATGTTGCATGCATCAAAGACTTTAGAGAAGAAGCTGCTTGGACTGAAGCAGAGAGAAAGAAAAGTTTGAAAAGAAAAAGGAAATCTGAAGTTACAGATGTTCAGTTCTCAAAGAAAGAAAAATTTGAATTAAGATCTGAGACAAAAGATGAACTAAGAAATTATCTCAGAGTGGTAGATTTTGAATACTCAAAAGAAGATGATGACATGAAGATGAACAGATCAAAGATTAGTGCTTTTGAAGTTGTGAAATCCAAAAATAGAGATTATATGATTTTTCATAAAGAAGATGAAAGCTTCAAAGTTTTTAATAGGCTATGGGACTTATTGCACATTATAGATAGAGTAGATCTATTCTATTTATATCATGTGGTGAAAGCTTATTTTGAACATAATCCATTAGAAGGGATTGGTTTAGTTTTACATGGTGATCTCATAACTGTATGGGAAACTGAAGAAGAGAGCACTGATGATATTTGGAAGAATCAAGAGAATTGGGAAATTGTTTGCTGGAGATTCTTTGAAGAGTCTGGAGTTCATGTTTTAGAGCTGGAAAATGGAACAATGATACACATGTTTGCAGAAAGAAGATACCCTCTCACAGTCGAGCTCATGAGAAGAATGCTAGAGCATGGAATGGAAGTAGAAAAGGATAATGAAACTGCTTGCATGGTTATCAACTTGTTTATCAACTGGACTACCATTGCTGAAGATGATGAAAAACTGGTATGAAACTTAATTGAATAAATTATTTCTGATAAATCAGTACTTTATTCAAAGTACTGCTGATCAAACAGTACTTTCATCAAAGTACTGCTTGCAGTTTTTAACTAGTTAAGTGATTTTTGAATGTAACCTTTTACTAAGTAACAAATTTTTTGAAACAAAGGTTAAGTGAAATAAATGGATTTTGAGATGGTAACAATAGGTCATCAATCCACCATGGTTACAAAAGGATTGACTAATCCATGAGCAAACGGCTCTGGTAAAGATATATTGTTAGGAATTAGAAATTCCCAGTATTAAAGAGTCGGTCACCTCAAGTATATGTAATCGATAGAAAGCTCGTAGTCGTAGTTCTTTTAAGTTAAGTAGTAATTTAGTTAAGTAACACCGTGGAGGACGGACGGGTCTTTACCCACTGTATGCCTGATCCACAGCCCGTAGGTGGCGACTTATGTAAGAACTATAAATACTCTCTACCTTCCAAGGTAGAGAGTTGGAGCTCATAATAATAAATTTCTTTCTCTCACTAAAGTTCCCTAAACCTCTAACTTTCTCTCTCTAGAATTCCATCTATATGCTACTTTGTGTTATGGTTTGATGTGTATGTGAAAAGTTAATATCTTACAATTGGTATCAAGAGCCATGGTTAGATCATATCTTGCACATCTTTGGATTTATAGTGGTTTTTAAGTGGTTTTTGAGTTTGAAAAAGTTTAGTGGTTTTTGCATCATTTGGTTGATTTCTTGTGTTAAAGTTTGAATTTTGTTGGTACTTTTATGTTTAGAATCATCAAAAGTGTTTAGGTTTTCATTTGGTAAGCTTGAATCATCTTGGTTGGGTTGTTTTTGGATTGAAAAGTGAAGTTTATTTGGTTTTTCTAGCTAGCGACTTAGCTCTCGGATTTTTTTCTTGGTAGCGACTTGCTTCACAAAATTGTAGCGAGTTACAGTGTTAAAGCTAGCGAGTTAGAGCTAGCGAGTTAAAGGACAAGTAGTGGACTCTCCACTACGGGTAGCGACTTGTGGTAGCGACTTGGTCTGTAGCGAGTTGCTCTTTAGCGACTTGCGTTGTTGGCGACTTGAGTAGCGAATTACTGCTGAATTTTTGCTAGCGACTTGAGTGTTAGCGAGTTGCTCTTTAGCGACTTGCATTGTTGGCGACTTGAGTAGCGAATTACTGCTGAATTTTTGCTAGCGACTTGAGTGTTAGCGAGTTACTACTTAGCGACTTGCCTTTCTGTTAGCGACTTGGGATTCTAGCGACTTGGCTGTCTAGCGAATTAATTGGTAGCGACTTAGTGCATTTGTCCCTAGCGACTTAGAGCTTTATCATCTAGCGACTTGAGTGATTATTTACGGTTTTCTCTTGATTTAGTAAAATCCCGTGAAAGAATCTATTTCCCGGTTTAATCATTGAGTTATAAAATCCCGTATAATCTGTTAACATGTCTACCAACGTCCCTACTGTCATCTCCACTGTTGCCGAGGATGTACAAGCAGCTGGTTCAGATACTCGTCCACCCATGCTTGACAGAACTGACTACGATTCTTGGGCTCAACGAATCAGATTGTATTGCCTTGGAAAGGAAAATGGGGTCAACATTCTCAAATCCATTGATGAAGGACCATATCGTGTTGAGACGACCAGAGACATACTTGATACTAATGAAGATGGTACTCCTGTTTACGGAATGGACAGACCTAAGATGTATGATGAGCTTGATGATAAGGAGAAAAAGAGATTCGATGCAGATATCAGGGCTTCAAACATTGTTCTTCAAGGTCTTCCTAAAGACATCTACAAGCTGATCAATCACAACACTGATGCAAAAGCAGTTTGGGATAATGTAAAGATGCTTCTCTCAGGTTCAGAATTAACCATGGAAGACAGAGAATCACAACTCTATGACGAGTTTGAGCACTTCAAGATGAAACCAGATGAGAATGTCTATGAGTACTATGTGAGATTTCATAAGTTAGTTAATGACATGAGGAACATCAGAATGACTATGCCTAACATTCAGTTGAATTCAAAATTTGTAAACAACATGAATCCCGAATGGCACAAGTTTGTTACCGCTGTGAAGCTTACTAAAGGATTGAAGAACACAAACTATGAGCAACTCTATGCCTTCCTCCTTCAGAATGAGAGACATGCCATGTTTGAAAAATTGATTCTCAATCAGTTCAAAACTAACCCAGGAGAGACAAGCTCGTCTAATGATTCAACTGCCTTCTACTCAAACATCGGAATCAAAACCAAAGCTTCACAAGTCATACCCTTGGGTAATGGTAATCACAAACTCATTCCTGATCCTATGTACAAACAAGCTGATGCTGATGCACACGTGGGAAGCTTCATTAATCAACTAGCTCTTCTGATTAGCCAAAACATGAATTCTCTCCCACAAACCAACAACAACCTCAGAACATCATCTAACCCACATAATCAAGCTACTGTTAAAGATGGAAGGATCGTGGTGCAACCAGTTCAGGAAAGACAGTATGATCAGGGAAGGGGTGGTGCTGGTAGAGGCTATGTGGGCAATCAGAATCGAGGAAGGAATGGTAACCAAGGTCAAGCTAAGCCGATCAAATGCTATAACTGTGGTGGTGAGGGACACATTGCAAGGAACTGCACATCTCCAAAGCGGCCACAGAATGCTGATTACTTCAGAGATAAGATGCTGCTGGCACAAGCTCAGGACAATGGTGTTGCGTTGGATGAAGAGGAATTGCTGTTTCTTGCTGAGGGTAATGCCAAGACCTATGATACAGATGTGGATGAGCAGCCTATTCAGGAGATAGGTCACAATCATCAGAACGCCTTTCAAGTCGCTGACTGTGATGCTTACGATTCTGATGTAGATGATGGACCTACTGCACACACAATCTTTATGGCTAGCATCTCTCCAATGGTTTCTCCCAAGATATCTTCTTCACCACAAGCTGGCACATCCAAGGACAAACTCATCTCTGAGGTATTAAAACTATACGATGATGCTGATGTGCAACAGATGCATGACAAAGTACAACCAACTGAAACTATTGAATCAAATATTGAAAATATGGGTCATGTCAATATTGTCCCATACGATCAATACGTGAAACAAAGTGAAAGTGAAGTTGTACCAAGTGATGCATCTTCTGCAGTCAACAATGACTATGTCTTTGATGAATACACTGCATGTGCTCCTGATGATTCCATAATTTCTGAACTAAATGCCTATAAGGAACGTGTCGCTATTTATGAACAACGAGCAAAATTTGAGTTGACCACTCGTGAGCAGGAAATGGATGTCCAAGTAAGTACAGTAATTAGAAAAAGTAAGTTTAGAGAAGAAGTATTGAAACAAGAATTAAATTCCTTGCAAGAAAAACTTTCTAAAACAGCTAAGCAAAAACAAGAACTTCAAGAAAATGTGAAAATGCTTAAGCAAGAATTTAATGCAAAGGAATCAAAACTCTTGAGAGATTTTTCTAATCTGAAAACTTTGAAAAACAAACTTGAAAACAAGTTGTATTTACAAGGAAACACCATTCAGACTGCTCACATGATCACTAAGCATAGAGTTCTAAGCGATAAGCATAGCGTTCCCCTTGTAGAGGAACCAAATCCAGAGGTAATTAAAAAGGCTAGAAATGCTCATAAGGTAATTTATGATGGTAATAAAGTCCTTAAGCCTAGGCAGAAACCTAGTTGCGTTGAGTGCACTGAGGAAGATAAGATTTTAAATGATATCACTAGGGAAAAGATGAATAAGAAGCAAGATGATCCCAAATGCAAAGAGAAAAACATAATCTTCTCTCCTCATGATTACAAGAAGGAAAACTGGATTGCCTTGAACAAGTTTAAACCTCAGACTTTGTTGACTCCCGAACAAGTCTTCTGGAAAATGGATTTAGATAAGCAGAAAGCTGAAAATATTGTAGAAACAAACCCTCCCCTTCGGAAAATGCCTAGAGCAACAGTGTATCCTCCTAATACACCTATGCATCTTGTACCTAGAACAATTGCCACTAAAAGCAAGACATTAATTAGCCAATACGTTATATTCCAACTATTTGTTGATTTTGAGAAAACTTGCAAGAAAAGGATCACTCCCACTGGTATAACTGAAGGTGAAAGAGGTTTTGAACAAATGAAAGAATGTTATTTAACTGAGGTCATGCCCTTCTTTAAACTTCTAAAAGATCACTTTGAGAGTCTTAAAAAGGGGGTAGAAGCTGATATTAAAGGTATGGAAAAGGAATTTGATGCAATGGTTGCTGAAGTTAGTGATTATGAGCGTGCACTAAAATATAATGAGATTGAGAGAAAGAACTTGCATACATTAAATGAGAATCTTATTACTGAATGTGTTGCTCAAGATGTGTTTTTCACTGCTTCAAATTGCTCTATTAATGCTTCCAAATTTCATGAATTATCTGTGGCCCTGAAAGTCTCCCATGATCGTGTCATTGAGCTTGAAAAAACTAATTCTAAACTAAATGAGAAAATTGAACTGGATGATCATGACAATTTGGTTAAACATTTCTCTAAACTAGAAGTTGAGTATTTTAATCTACAACTAAAATATCAACATCTCAAAGAAAATGTCAAAACTTCAAAGATCAAGACATCTTCAGATGCTCCAGAGTTTGATGCAGTTTTTCAAATTAACAAACGAGATGAACAGATTCAAGCTCAGTGTAACACGATTAGAAAGTTGAAAGCCCAAATCTCTCAATTAAAGGGTCAAACGAACAATATGACAGGCTCCCAAATGCCTCCTTCTTTAGATTCTCAGAATTCTCAAACGTTTCATCTTCAAAACCTAGTAAATGCTTTACAAAAGGAAAACGAAAGTTTTCTAGAAGAGAATGAAAAGGTTAAACGTCATTTCAATGAGTTGTTTGAATCAATTAAAGTCACTCGTAACAAAAACAACGAACAAATAACTTCATTGCAAAAGGAAATTGAGAATCTGAAAAGTCAGGTAAAAGGGAAAATGCCAATGATCAATGAGGAGAATGTTGTATCTAAGGTTCACTCTGGCAATAAATCTGCTTTATCTGTGACATATGTCCCCCCTCACCTAAGGAACAACAAACTTGCCATTCAAACATATTTCTCATCCCTTAAGGATTGCTTAGAATGCCTGCGTGAGATTGTTGAAGAGGATAAGCTAGAGAAACCTCATGATAATGCAATTGGACATGCATGCTCATATGCCAAACGATCTCAAGAAATCTTAGAATGCTTGATCACCATATGCCCAAAGACATTAGGTGAGAGAGTTAACCCTTTGATTCCATGCTCAATGCCTAAGGCCAAATATGAGATGCACTCGATTCCCAATGTTTTGAATGAAAGTCGCAGTGTACCCTTGAGTAGTTCAGATTCTAGATCTGTCAATGCTAGGAAAGAGAACTCAAATGTGCCTTCTAGAAGTACCAATCTCAGTACATCTAGCTTTATGAAAGTGAACCATAGTGCACTTGCATGTAGTTCAGATCCCAGCACATCTAAACAGGTGGTGCAAAGAGTAGTAAAACAAACTAATGTTCCCATTCCCTCTACAGGAGTAATCAGTGACATTAAAGGGAGCAGGTCAAAGTCTCAAGACAATACAAGGAATGATAGGACCTCTCAAGCTAAGAATGTGCACTAGAAGAAAGTAGAAGAACAATCTAGGAACCTTAAGTTTGAATCGAATAAAACGAATCGTGTTGATTCTAGTATTAGCCATAAGCGTACTGTAATTAATTCGAATTCTGATACCATTTGCAAAACTTGTACTGATGTTTGCTTGAATTCTGTTTCTAATCATGGATGTGATGTCAATGCTTTGCCTAATGATGTTAATTGTCCAGTTAATATTGTTAATGCTAAAACTCATACTAAAAAGGCTAAAAGGCAAAAGCGAAAGAGAGTTAGAAAACAATGGAAACCCACAGGAAGAACATTCAGCAGAATAGGCTTTTATTGGATACCTATTGGTCATAAGACTAATCAGATAATGCCCACTAGAAAATAGATGCCTACTGGTAGAACTATTCCCTTAAGAAGTGGTCACACTGTAAATAGGGTTAATACAGACACTAGTATTGCATCTATTCACAATGATTCCATTACCTCACTGTCTGATATGAATGCTTCTATTTCTGATGTGGGTGGTCCAACTGTTGCTACTAACCAAATGGAACCCATTCTTGCATGGGGATCCCAATTATCCAGTTATCCATTCTTGTCTGTGTTCAACTGCAGATCGTTCAAATCGTTCTGTGGTACCTGGACTCAGGCTGTTCCAAGCATATGACTGGAGACCGGTCACGGCTCATGAACTTCGTGAGCAAATTCATCGGGACTGTTAGATTTGGTAATGATCATTTCGGTGCTATTATGGGTTATGGAGATTATGTTGTTGGTGATAGTGTCATCTCCAGAGTGTATTATGTGGAAGGTTTAGGTCATAATCTGTTCTCTGTTGGCCAATTCTGTGATTCTGATCTAGAAGTAGCCTTCAGAAAACATACCTGCTTCGTTAGAGATCTTAATGGTAAGGAACTGTTGAAAGGAACTCGTGGCTCAAACCTTTACACTATCTCTATCGATGACATGATGAGAGCTTCACCAATTTGCTTGTTATCAAAGGCTTCAAAGACAAAGTCATGGTTATGGCATCGTCGTCTCAATCACTTGAACTTCGGCACCATCAACGATCTTTCCAGAAAGGACTTAGTTGTAGGTTTACCTAGACTAAAGTATGAAAAGGATCATCTTTGTTCAGCATGTCAATTGGGAAAAAGCAAGAAGTATGCCCATAAACCCAAACCTACTAACTCTGTCACAGAAGTTCTTCATATGATTCATATGGATTTATGTGGACCAATGAGGGTGCAGAATATCTTTGGGAAGAAATATGTGTTAGTTGTGGTTGATGATTATTCTAGATTCACCTGGGTCAAGTTCTTAAGGACAAAGGATGAAACTCCTGATATCATCATCAAACTCATCAAACAGCTGCAGGTTAGACTAAACAAAACTGTCAGAATTATCAGAACAGACAATGGAACTGAGTTTGTCAACAAACAACTTAGTGAATTCTATGAAAGCGTTGGAATCAGCCATCAAAGAAGTGTTCCACGAACCCCTCAACAGAACGGTGTAGTTGAAAGACGAAATCGTACTCTTGTTGAAGCTGCTAGAACAATGCTGATCTACTCAAAGGTTCCAATGTTTCTCTGGGCTGAAGCAATTGCCACTGCATGCTACACACAAAATCGTTCCCTGATTCACACCATTCATGGAAAAACTCCATATGAACTTGTCCACAACAGAAAACCTAATCTATCTTTCCTCCGTGTGTTTGGTGCCTTGTGCTATCCAACTAATGAGGGTCAAGACTTGGGCAAACTCAGAGCTAAAGCTGACATTGGAATATTTGTAGGATATGCACCAAACAAAAAGGGATACCGAATCTACAACAAAAGAACCCGAAATATCATGGAAACAATTCACGTTACGTTTGATGAGCTGACCGGTCAAATGGCTCCTGGACACTCCAGCTCAGGACCCGCGCTTCAAAACAGCCCTATTGGTTCATCCCTTGTTCCAAACTTCTCTCAAGAAACACCATATGTACCTCCATCTGAAGATGATGTAAAGAAATTGTTTGATCCAATGTTTGATGAACTGTATGAGTCTACTACTAATGAGGTGCTGATCCCTACAACAGAGGATGCTCAGATTCCAGTGAATGAAGTCAATCCATCAGTTTCAATATCTGTAAGTCAAGAAGCACCTGCTGCTGATCCTTCAGTCTCATCAACAAATCATCATTCTTCAAATGTACATCATGGAAATGTTTCTGGCATCAATGATGAAGTTAATCCCTTTGCTACTCCTGAAGATGCTCCATTTGAAAATATATTTGCTACTCCTGAATCATCATCAGAACCATCTTCTTCAGGAGACATCGACTCAGCTACTTCAGTTCCTCAACAAATGCCACATGAACACCTCAGAAAATGGACTCACGATCATCCACTAGACAACATCATTGGAAATCCCTCTCGCCCTGTATCAACCCGGAAGCAACTCGCAACCGATGCCTTATGGTGCTTCTTCAACTCCGTACTATCTAAGATCGAACCAAAAGATGTTAAAACTGCTATGAATGAAGATAGCTGGTTCAATGCTATGCAAGATGAAATTCATGAGTTTGATCGTCTTGATGTATGGGAGTTAGTACCTGCTCCAGACTGTGCTATGATTATAGCTCTAAAATGGATCTTCAAAGTAAAACTTGATGAGCATGGTGATGTGTTGAAGAACAAGGCTCGATTAGTTGCTAAAGGATATCGTCAAGAGGAGGGTATAGACTTTGAAGAATCTTTTGCTCCAGTTGCTCGAATCGAGGCAATCAGAATCTTTCTGGCTAATGCTGCTAGTAAGAACATGGTAGTTTATCAGATGGATGTAAAGACGGCATTTCTAAACGGAGATCTTAAAGAAGTCGTCTACGTCAGCCAACCTGAAGGATTTGTGAATCAAGAGCATCCCACTCACGTTTATCGTTTGAAGAAGGCTCTTTACGGTTTAAAGCAAGCTCCAAGGGCATGGTATGATACTCTATCAAAGTTTCTTCTATCAACCGGATTCATCAAAGGAGCAGTTGATCCTACATTGTTCACCAGAAAGTCAGGCAAACATTTGATTCATGTTCAAATTTATGTTGATGATATTATTTTTGCCTCGACTGACCCAATGGAATGTGATCGTTTTTCAAATGAAATGAATTCAAAGTTTCAAATGTCAATGATGGGACAAATGTCATTTTTCTTGGGATTACAAATTTCTCAAAGTCCCGGAGGCATTTTCATAAATCAATCTAAATATGCAACAGAGATTTTAAAGAAATTTGGATTTGATTCAAGTGACCCTGTTGACACCCCCATGATTGACCGAACCAAACTAGATGAGGACCTCTCAGGGATCATGATTGACCAAACGAAATATCGGAGTATGATTGGATCCCTGATGTATCTCACTGCCAGTAGACCAGACATTTTGTTCTCTGTGTGCATGTGTGCTAGATACCAGGCTAAGCCTACTAAAAAGCACCTTGAAGCAGTTAAACGGGTCTTTCGGTATCTCCAAGGAACCATCAACATGGGACTATGGTACCCGAAGGACACCGGTATGTCACTAACGGCCTATGCAGATGCTGATCATGCAGGTTGTCAAGATACACGTCGAAGTACGTCAGGAGGTGCTCAGTTTTTGGGTGATAAGCTTGTGAGCTGGTCTTCAAAGAAGCAAATGAGTACTTCTATTTCCTCTACAGAGGCTGAATACATAGCCATGTCATCTTGTTGTGCTCAAATCTTATGGATGAGATCTCAATTATCTGACTATGGCTTTGAATTCAACAAAATCCCTCTGTACTGTGATAATAAAAGTGCTATTGCTCTCTCATGCAACAACGTTCAACACTCAAGAGCAAAGCATATCGACATTCGACATCATTTCATCAGGGAACAAGTGGAAAAAGGTGTGGTGGAACTATATTTTGTGAGGTCTGAATATCAGTTAGCGGACATCTTCACCAAAGCTCTTCCAAGAGAACGTTTTGAGTTTATTCTTCCACGTCTTGGCTTGAAAAGCCTTCAACCAGAAACTCTCAAACGTCTTCAGGAGGAAGACGAGGAGTAAAGGTCTTTCTTCATCTATCTCTTGTAAATATTTATTTGAAAAACAAAATACAAAATTATAAAACTTTCAAAATCCAAAAAAAAAAAAAAAAAAAAAAAAAAAAAAAAAAAAAAAATCTGAAAAATTCGAAAAATCTTCAAAAATTATTGTCATTTTTGTCATGTTTCTTTCCGGTTCGATAATTTCTACGGTCTTTATGCTGTCATTCAAAGAATGACACGGGACTTTAGATGTTAGTCGAATCTTTATAAAAAAAAAAAAAAAAAAAAAAAAAAAAAAAAAAAAAAAAAATCAAAAAATCAAAAAATATTTTTGGGAGAAAGAGAAAATGGTTTATTGTCATTTTCAGGCAATAACCCGGTTTTAAAGAAAGAACATAGCCATGTTTTACCATGTTTTCATATCCTATGCTCTGATTCTATAAACTCCTATCTGCTGAAAACTAAATGCTTTGAAAAATAACTCAATCTCTATTTTTGATAATCATCAGGACTTATTTGTCAAAATCTCTATCTCTCAATCAACAACCTACGTCATTGATTGAGGGGGAGAATGATTTCAATTGAATTAAAAAGTTATTTGGCATTAAATTGTTTTCAAAAGATATACATGCATGTTTTATAAATGGAGTTTAAAGTCTTAAAAATCTGATCATATCAGTTCAAACGCGTTCATAATCAAGTCACAATTCTCCTTAAAAGCTTTCAAAATCAATTTAAATCTATACGAGATCACAAATCTCAAATGATTTGATAATTGTGATCGGGGGAGAATGTGTGATTTAAATTAGATTTAAACTGATAATTAGGTAAATGGTTATAAACGGATGTACATGCTAACCTGCCCACATGTGACAAACGATTTCAAATTTTCTATGCACATGTTGAGGGGGAGCATCTATCTTAAACATTTGATTTGAAACATGATCATTCATCCTAATGTGCAGGTTCCCTCTAGTATGTGCAAAACTCTTTTCAAACCTCGAGGCACATATTGAGGGGGAGCAAATTCATGGAAACCTCATCCTTCCCGGAAATGCTATAACTACTTGATTTGCTGAGGGAAGTGATGCTGATATCTTTTAGAAAATGGTAATCAAAAGAAGTTAATTCTTTCTCTTACCTCCGTGTGCAAAACACTTTCAAATACTTGATGCACATGTTGAGGGGGAGTTCTCGTTCTAAAAATATCAAAAACAATTCAGGTACAAAATGCTTTGATAATAAATCACAAGTATCTGAATTGATTTTCAAATGGTTTTCAATTGGATCCAATGGCTGATGAACAATACCAAATTGACCGACCAACTTTACTTTATGTACGGTGATATAAGGATGATAAGGTTAGGTATTGGTTCCCATGATCCGCCAGAACCGGAGGGATCTACCCAGGGACAATCCACTAGTTAGTGTAGAAGTCCTTAGGTATGATGATAAAAGGAGAAAAGTGAGATATGGGAAGAGTGCAGACTAAGACTGAGCTAGTACTGGAATAAACCCAACAAGGTAATAGCTATGAAGTCTCGGTAAGCACTGAAGGGGTTGAAGAATTAAAAAGAATTGAATGAGAAAAGGGTGAAAACAAATAGCCCTCCATTTATTCAACCTTAGGGCAGAAACCGGGTTCAATTCATATGCTACTGATGGTAACATCGGTATTGAAGACAAGACGTCATGGACCAAGTGACGCACTGCACTTCAACTTTCCAAACCACTCAAGTTCCTCTTAAAAGGACTTGTTTCATTCTCATGGGGAACCGACATTATCTATCGACTTTCTCTTAGAGATGGTTGATATTGAAGAAGGAGACCCTCTCCCTAGTCTCCGTTATAGGATCCAAATATGCACAAATTGAGTCTAGAGCCACGAGATCATCAATAAATCTCATTAGGACACTTTCAATGAAGACTCTCTGTTTCACACAATGTGGAAAGAGAGATTATATCTTGAGTCCTACGCATTATCCTTGTGGTATTGCCAGAACATCTGAGTGATGTGTTTACACATTCACAATGAAGATGGAAAGCCTTCTGGAGCCAACATCAAACAAGCTCCTGGTAGGTGGCATGTGAGATCTATCATATAGATCAACCATGTGACAACTGAACAGAAACAATGGGGTGATTCAATCTCTTGGATCAAACCTGGTTCAGGTTATGGATTGACGGATACCTTTGAAAAACCGGTCTTTGTGCTTATAAACTCTTTTCTTTAGCACATCGACCGTGTACTCATTTTTCAAACCAAAAGGTATTTTTATGATTGATAATTGATTTTCAATAAAACCTTCGTTGTATTGCAAAAACAATTTCTACTGAGCAATACACGATTGTTTTTCAAATCTCTTTTCATCAATCAGTGGACTTAAAATTCGCTGGTTCACTCACTCCGTGTTGTCTTCTTTGAGACGTTCCGGTTTGAGAACAGCTAGAACAGCTGCGAAACCCTGTCAAGGAGATTCTTAGGAATCCTACCTGATCACAGGCAGTACTTGTACTGATCAACGGGGAACCGTGGGCCGTGTACCTCAATTCAACGAAAGTGATCAAAGACACTTTCGTGCGATTTGTTGCTAACTGTTGTATGCAGGTACGCCCGATGTTTGCAGCTGATCAGAATGAAGCGGTCAATCCATTGCCGCATGCTCACTTAACACATTCATCTCAAAGAAATCATGATTAGTGCATCAATGTCTCTGATATTTTCACTCCATGCTTCTGCTACGCTGCTGCCAATATCATGATTCAACAAATGCTTCCGCTACTCTGATGAGAAGATTTCATGATCCAGAATGTGAGCATGTCGGTCCCAAAGTCACAACACCACAATGGATGTCTCAGAGATTGTTGATTGCTGATGATCTCAAATGATGGCTCAAAATTATCATCACGTGGATCAGTAAAAGACCTCCACTTGGAATAACCAAACATGCAATGTGAAGATTCAATGACTACGAGCTTAGGAGCAAAGGACTACATCAAGAATACAAGATCAAGTGTTAATGTAAAATCTATTTGTATTCTATGTAATTTTGGTGCATTATTGAGGTGACCTCCCTTAGGGGGAGATTGTTAGGAATTAGAAATTCCCAGTATTAAAGAGTCGGTCACCTCAAGTATATGTAATCGATAGAAAGCTCGTAGTCGTAGTTCTTTTAAGTTAAGTAGTAATTTAGTTAAGTAACACCGTGGAGGACGGACGGGTCTTTACCCACTGTATGCCTGATCCACAGCCCGTAGGTGGCGACTTATGTAAGAACTATAAATACTCTCTACCTTCCAAGGTAGAGAGTTGGAGCTCATAATAAGAAATTTCTTTCTCTCACTAAAGTTCCCTAAACCTCTAACTTTCTCTCTCTAGAATTCCATCTATATGCTACTTTGTGTTATGGTTTGATGTGTATGTGAAAAGTTAATATCTTACATATATTAAATCCGTTTTTAGTTGACAACTTTCTAATAAGTTGTATGGTAATCGACTCACCATATCAGTTAATGTGAAGAGTTGGCTAGCCCACAAGAAAATGGCTTGTGGTAAAGGCTGTGGAAAAACCATTATTGGTAATTAGTTCACCATTAGATAAAAGAACTAACTAGTCCAGAAGGGTACAACTTTTCGTAAAGACAAAACAAATCTTTTGATAGCTGATGATTTTCTAAAAATCGTATGGTTATCAGTGTACCATGGTCTTACACACCAAAACATTTGGCTACTCCAGAGATAATGGCTTTGGTAAAGAGATCTAAATCCATTAAGTTTTCAATGATCCACCTCTCATAGGAGTTAACACACCTGGAAGTGATGAGAATAGTATGCAACTTTAACTGAATTAATGTACAAATTGTCATATGTTGCTGTGTTGCTGAAAAGATGGAGCTTGCTGGATGCTACTATGAAAGAATAATGCTAGAGATACTTTGACAAGCACAGACACTACAGAGATACAATCCAAAGACTAAGAAACAATCTGCCCTTAAAGATGAAGTTGTTAAAGATATATTTACAAGGGAACTTGAAGTCAAGCAAGTAGAATTCAAGTTAGGGGAGGATTGTTGGGATATGAAAGTACTGAAGATATGAAAGTACTGTAAGCTGCAAAGTACTGGAAGAAGTCAAAGAGTCAAAGTACTGCTAAAGACAAAGTCAAAATACTGCACTATGAAGTCAAAGTACTGCAAGAACAAAGAACTGTTATATTCGTTTATGGAAAGTATTGTAACTCTAGAATATTCTATGTTTAGATTACTTGTCGTACAAGGATACAAATTGTAAACCGACTAGGATATCCTTGAGCCTATAAAAGGACTCCTAGATTGGCATTAGAGGTACGTGTCTATGAAGTTTTAGAGTTTACGAATTCACAAGTTATTTAGTGTTTTAGAGAGAAGTTCGATAATATTAGAGTTGTTTAGAGTATCTGCATAATAAGCAGATTTAGAGTTTATAATAAAAGTTATTCTTCTTAGCTTTGTTAAGTAAATTCCGCGTACTTGATAAAGATTGCTTAGTGTTTCTTTGTTAATAACTTAGGATTTATCCGAGGTTGTTAAACCTTAACAAGCTAGTTAAGTTAGTTTGATTAAAGTATATCGATCCAACAGTAGTCACTACAAAAAGCCGTCAGAATGATAATGGGGTCGGTAAAGAGTTAGATGAGAAGAGTATACACGAGTAGAGAAGTCTTATCTGCAATTGATTCTCACATGATATTTATGGTAGTTCACAATTGTTCGATTACTTGGACATACATGGTTTCGCTGTCTCCAATTCATCATCAACATACGTGGTGTATGATTCTGATTCATTGAAAACATCGGGGGGAAGAGAGTATAGGTGTTCATTGCTTCTTTGATATTTTTGGATTTTTTTTAGAAAACCCGTTTCCCTTCATGAATTTCTTCAATCAGGGGGAAGAAATGAGACGATATGTGGTGCAAATTTCTCAAGTTGGTGCTATCGTCTCACTTTCACAGAGTTATCGTTCGTGAAGTTACCTAAATATGATGTTGTGATGCCTCACACACGGTCATTTTATCGAGTAATTGCATATTCACAAATAACTATTATTCCGATAGACCGCAACATTCAGGGGGAAGTCATTTCATCTCGTCTTTCGCGGATTGTTTGGTGTGAAGCTTCCACATATGTGAGATGATCTTGTTGATTTCTTGCATGTTACCCCCGAATGGATTTTCCGCAATAAGTCAGATTTACCTTGTGTGGTTGACTGCTCATCTACAAATTCCGCTGCGTACTAAAAACTTCAAAAGTTAGAGGAAATGTTCACTACATCAAAGTTTCGAATCTGCTAAAGACGGTTGTCAGTTTGGAGGGAAGCTAATTCAGAAACTTCGCCAAAAAAAAGTGTACGGAGAAGCTGCTAAAGACATGCGGCATGAATTGGGGGGAAGTTAATCCAATTTATGCATATTACATCATTTGCCTACAAGTAAAGAAAACGGTTCTCAAGTCAAGGTACAAGAAGAAGACAAAGAGCGTAAACTTTCATCATCCTCAGCACTTGAAGAGCTTATGAAGACCTTTCTTTATTTGTTTTCTATATTTGTAGTAAATGTTGTAAGTAATCCTTTATGTCGTCCCATTAGGGGAAGATTGTTGGAATCGCTCCTAACTCGTAAATGGAACGACATTGACGGGATTACATTTTCTATCTTTGTTACCTTAAACACAAGGGCTTGTTATCTCATTTAGTCATAGATGTAAGTGTTTAGGTATAAATACCCCTCCATACTTCCATGGAGGGGTGAGATTCTTAGTGTATTTTTCATCTTTCATCAATAAAACACACACTAGTTTTTCCGTTCTCTCTCTAGATTCTCTCACTAACATGATGAAGATGCTCTTTCATCTTCCTCGACCTCTCGATTCACCAAATCATCCATTAATACGATCCTAACATATTTGATTTCGTATCATAAGTACCTTGATTGATTTTCCAAATTTCAATTGGTTTTATGAAAGATTGAACTGTGCCAAAAGACCGACGATTTTACTTTATGCATGGAGTTATAAGGATGGTTAGGTTAGGTATTCGTTCCCACGATCCCGCTAGAGCCAGAGGGATCTACCCAGGGACAATCCACTAGATAGTGTAGAAGTCCTTAGGTATGATGAAAAAAAGGAGAAAAGTGAGATATGGGAAGAGTGCCGACTGAGACAGAGCTAGTACTGGAATAAACCCAACAAGGTTCTAGTAATGAAGTCTCGGTAAGCACTGAAGGGGTTGAAGAATGAAAAAGAATTGAATAGAAAAAGGGTGAAAAGAAATAGCCCTCCAACAATTCAACCTTAGGGCAGAAACCGGGTTCAATACATATGCTACTGGTGGTTACTAAAGTAACATTGGTATTGAAGACAAGACGTCATAGACCCAGTGACGCATTGCACTAAACTCCCCAAGCTACTCAAGTTCCTCTTAAAAGGTCTTGTTTCATTCTCAAGGGGAACCTACATAATCTATCGACGTTCTCTTAGAGATTGTTGATATTAAAGAAGGAGACCCTCTCCCTAGTCTCTGACATAGGAAACCAAAGTGCACAATTGAGTCTAGAGCCAAAAGATCATCCACAATATCTCATTAGGACACTAAATTAATGAAGGCTCAATGTTTCACACAATGTGGAAAGTGAGAATATATTTTAAGAGTCCTTCGCATTATCCTTGTGGTATTGCCAGAACATCTGAGTGATATGTAAAAGTATTCATGATGAAGATGGAAAACCTTCTAGAGCCAACATCAAACAAGTTCTTGGTAGGTGACATGTAAGATCTATCCAATAGATCAAGCTTGTGACAACTGGACAGAAACGATGAGGTAATTCACTCTTGAATCAACCTTGGTCCAGGAAACGAATTGATGAATACTTTTGGAAAAACCGTTCGATGTGCAAACCTTCTTTTCTCTAGCACATCGAATGTGTATTCATATTTCAAACTCAAAAAGTATCTCTGATTGAAAAAATAATTTTGGAAAAACCGTTCGGTGTGCAAATTTCTTCTTTTCTCTAGCACATCGAATGTGTATTCTCTTTCAAATACAAAAGGTATTTTTGATTGAAAATTGATCTTTCTCATAAAACCTTCATCGTATTACAAAACTCTTTTATCTAAGCAATACGCGATTGTTTTCAAATCATTTTGAATCAATCAGTAAATCTCAATTTGCTGGTTCACTCACTCCGTGTTGTCTTCTTTGAGACGTTTCGGTTTGAGAATGGCTAGAACAGCTGCGAAACCCTGTCAAGGAGATTTTTCGAAATTATACTTGATCACAGCCAGTACTTGTACTGATCAACGGGGAACCGTGGGCCGTGTACCTCAATTCAACGAAAGTGATCAAAGACACTTTCGTGTGTTTTATTGCTAACTGTTGTTTGTAGGTACATTTGGACGGTTGCATCTGATTTGAATTGAGAAGTCAATCCAAAGCCGCATGCTCACAGCATCCACGCTTAATTGAAGAAATCATGACTTGTGCATATCTACAGAACCTGGCTCTGATATTTTTATATTATGATTCTGCTACGCTGCTGCAAATATCATGAGCCAGTAAAGCTTCCGCTACTATGATGAAAAGATGTCATGATCCAGAAAGTGTGAGCATATCGGTCCAAAAGTCACAACATCACATGATGGCAACACAATAAAGGGTGATCCAGTGATTTACTGTGGCTGATTATCTCGAAGAAAGCTCGAAGATCATCAAATATGTGGATCAGTTAAAGGCCTCCACTAAAAGTACAAAACTATGCGGACTTTGAAGAATCGCTACTAAAGCACAAAGTTTGTAGAACTTGAAGAATTGAAGTCTACGAGCTCAGAACTAAAGACAAAGATAGAATGCTAGGATGCAAAATGTATTTCATGGGGTGACCTCCCTTAGGGGGAGATTGTTAGGAATTGGAAATTCCATGTTAAAGTGTCGGTCACCCCAATTATGGTCTAGCATATGTTAGCTCGTAGACATGTCGTTATTTACGTTATCTAGTAGTTAATTAGTTAGTTTGTAGCGTAGTTTAGTTTAGTGTAACACCGTGGAGGAAGGACGGGTCTTTACCCACTGTATGCCTGATCCACAGCCCGTCAGGAGGGCGTATTATGTAAAACTATAAATACCCTCTACCTCCCAAGGTAGAGGGTTGGACCTTTCATTCTAATCTAACCTTCTTTCTTTTGTTTACTTTCTCTTTCTAAAAAGGCTCCCATCTTCCACTTTCTCTCTCTAAACTCATATTGTACGCCCCATATTTGTGATTGTTTGTGTGTTTGTGAAATCCAATATGTTACAGACTTGATAGGTGATGCTGGTGGTGTGCTTGTAGGAGATGAGGGAGGTGCTACTATGGAATCATTTGGTGGTGAATGAGTAGTTGATGATGAACTTTTTGACAATGGTTTGGCTAAACAACAAGGCCAGATGCTAATCCGTGCGATTTTTCTAGATTTGGGTGGTGGTACTATGAAAGGTGGTATGATAAAGTTTTGGATTTCTTGAAGAGGATTGTTTGCACTAGGTGATTCACCAATGTTGGAAGATCTTTTGGATAACATGATGATGATTGTTTGTGAGGTTGAGACTGATGGATATGCAAGCATTTTGGGAACTTTATTTATAGAGAAAATAGTGCATTATAATGAATGCTTGACCTAAAATATAGACTAAATATCTAATGATTAGATATGAATTTAAGGCATGTGATCATGAGAACACAAGCATTAAGTAACATACTCATTAGTGAAAAAGGTAAAATGATGAAAATATGAAAGTTTGGAACCAATGTGAGAAAAATAGAAGAGAATTTCAGCTTCTGTCTCACAGTTCCCACAAATCCTTCCTTTGAGGGAACCGTCCAACGTTAATGCTAGGATCCGTGGTACTTATGACTCAGGCAGCTCAAAATTTTCCTTTTGGAAACATTTGTGCCTAGTGTGTGCCTATATGCAAACCATTTGGAGTTGCGGTTATCTCGACTCCTAAAAAGAAAAAGAAAAATAGACTAGAAGTGAAAAAGCATACTATTATGTGAGATAAACCAAGTGCTCCTAAATTTATTGTTGCTTAAATGAATGTACCCAAAAACACATATTAGATATTGATGCAGATTTTACTGACCAAGTTTTAATATTTATATTGTCTCGTTATACCTATGGTCTACCCTAATGCACTAACGGGAAGTGTACCCGGTCGTGTGTAGTGTAGTATTCGGTAAAACCGAGGTCATCCCAAGAGCTATGTGTGTGGATTTAAACTAAGTCTAGGTGTCACATATATTAATATTGAAATGATTAATTAAAACTAAAGGCAAGGAAATAAGAAAAGCAAATAAAGGAAAGGGTTGTGATCAATAGGGGAGAAGTGTGCTAACCTAGTTATTCATCCTATCAAGCTAAGTCCACATTTAATTACTTCCAATTACTTCAAGCGGGGGTAAAAGTCGCTAGGACAGCATTTGGTCAGTTCGTCCTAACCTATCAGCAAAGGGTTCCACTGGAGATGTCAGGTGACTCGTCGAAAGTCCAGTTGTTCTTAGTCCCCTAAGCCAAGTCATTAAGTACCAATACATGCAAGATTTGTAACAATGAGTGTCCAGGTGCTAGCATCTTAAACACTCATCCCTGACTTCTTAAGTTCATCCAAACGGTAGGTGATCAGTTGGTCAAATCGCACAAGCAAAGAAGGGTCTTCAGTTGGTCATATCTTACCCTTCCCACTCAGTCTACCTACTTAGGGTCAGTTGGTCATATCTCCTAAGTAACTAGCCACTACCGCCATTCAAAACTATTGAAACAAGGGTAGCTACCAACAAACTATGCATGCATACACAAGAAATAATTATACGGAAGCAATGTAAACATAAACAAAGCAATTAAGGAATCATAACTAGGCTAGCACCATAGGTGCTTAGCCGCTCATATTAACTAAAACAATTGATTAAATGTTTAACATTACGAAATACATGAATTGAAAGTAAAGAAAAGATAAAGGGCTAATGCTTATCGTAGGGGAGTGATTTCTATCTTGTAGATGGCTCCGTATGCTCCCTAAGATCTGCCTTCAACCTTCTACTCACGTTCACTGATGTTTTGTGTGAAATGGGATGATTAGAAATGCTAGAATTTGTAGGATCGTTTTTTGTTGTTGTTTAGATGATTCGGGTGGTCTAGGATTATGATTATACAAGAAAGCCATAGTTAGAGGGATGAAGAGAGTAGAGGATGTTCTAGAGAGAGAAATAATCAAATGAAAAGTTAGATTATGAAAAAGCGTCACCCTTCCCTTAGTGGGAAGGGTATTTATAGTTACAAACTAAACGCCCTCCTGTCGGGCTGTGGATCAGGCATACAGTGGGTAAAGACCCGTCCTTCCTCCACGGTGTTACACTAAACTAATAACTAAGCTATCAAATAACTAATTGACTATTTAATAATGTAAATAACGATATGTCTACGAGCTAACTTATGCTAGATTATATTTGGGTGACCGACAATTCACTATGGAATTTCCAATTCCTAACAATCTCCCCCTAAGGGAGGTCACCCCATGTTTTACATTTTGAATCCTAGCATTCTATTTATTATTCAGTCTTGAGCTCGTAGACTTTAATTCTTCAACATCTGCATCTTTGTGCTTTAGCAGTGATTCTTCAAAGTCCGATTACTTTGTACTTTATGTGGAGGTCTTTGTGCTGATTCACGTTTGGTGATCTTTGAGCTTTCATTGAGATCATCAGCCATAACAAATCTCTAGATCACCCTTTATTGTGTTGCCATCATGTGAACTTGTGACTTTCGGACCGACATGCTCACACTTTTGGATCATGACATCTTTTCATCAGAGTAGCGGAAGCTTTACTGGTTCATGATATTTGCAGCTATCAGAGACAGGTTATGTAGATTAGCGCTTGTCATGATTTCTTTAATTAAGTGTGGATGCTGTGAGCATGCGGCTTTGGATTGACTTCTCAATTCTGATCAGCTGCAACCGCCCAAATGTACTTGCAAACAACAGTTATCAATAAAACACACGAAAGTGTCTTTGATCACTTTCGTTTAATTGAGGTACACAACCCACGGTTCCCTATTGATCAGTACAAGTACTGCCTGTGATCAGGTATAATTCCGAAGAATCTCCTTGACAGGGTTTCGCAGCTGTTCTAGCTGTTCTCAAACCGGAACGTCTCAAAAAAGACAACACGGAGTGAGTGAACCAACGAATTGAGATTCACTGATTGATGAAAAATTGATTTGAAAAACAATCGCGTATTGCTTGAAGAAAGAGTTTTGCAATACGATGAAGGTTTTATGAGAAAGATCAATTTTTAATCAAAAATACTTTTTGTATTTGAATAAGAATACACATTCGATGTGCTAGAGAAAAGAAGAGATTTGCACATCGAACGGTTTTTCCAAAAGTATTTTTTCAAACAGAGATACTTTTTGAGTTTGAAATATGAATACTCATTCGATGTGCTAGAGAAAAGAAGATTTGCACATCGAACGTTTTTTCCAAAAGTTTTCGTCAATTCCATTCCTGGACCAAGGTTGGTTCAAGAGTGAATCGCCCCATTGTTTCTATCCAGTTGTCACAAGCTTGATCTATTGGAAAGATCTCACATGTCACCCACCAAGAGCTTGTTTGATTTTGGCTCTAGAAGGATTTCCATCTTCATTGTGAATATTTTTACATATCACTCGGATGTTCTGGCAATACCACAAGGATAATGCGTAGGACTCTAAATATATACTTACTTTCCACATAGTGTGAAACAGTAAATTTTCAATAATTTTGTGTCCTAATGAGATTTTGTGGATGATCTTTTGGCTCTAGACTCAATTGTGCACATTTGGTTTCCTATGCCGGAGACTAGGGAGAGGGTCTCCTTCTTCAGTATCAACAGTCTCTAAGAGATAGTCGATAGATTATGTAGGTTCCCTGTGAGAATGAAACAAGTCCTTTTAAGAGGAACTTGAGTAGCTTGGGAAGTTTAGTGCAGTGCGTCACTGGGTCCATGACGTCTTGTCTTCAATACCGGCGTTACCTTAGTAACCTCCAATAGCATATGTATTGAACCCGGTGTCTGCCCTAAGGTTGAATTATTGGAGGGCTATTTATTTTAACCCTTTTCTCATTTCATTTCTTTTTAATTCTTCAACCCTTTCAGTGCTTACCGAGACTTCATTACTAGAACCTTGTTGGGTTTATTCCAGTTCTAGCTCTATCTCAGTCGACACTCTTCCCATATTCTCACTTTTATCCTTTTTTTTTCAATATACCTAAGGACTCTACACTATCTAGTTGATTTTCCCTGGGTAGATCCCTCCGGTTCTAGCGGATCGTGGGAACTAATACCTAACCTCACCATCCTTATAACTCCATGCATAAAGTAAAATGGTCGATCTTTTGGTACAATTCTTTCCTTCTTGAAACCAATTGAAAAATCATTTGGAAAATCAATCAAGGTACTTGTGATATAAAATCAAAGCATTTTGTACCTTAATTGTTTTGATCATTTAGAAATGCTCCCCCTCAACATGTGCATATGATTTAGAAATTGTTTAGCACATGGAGGCAAGAGTTCTTTGAAATGTATTCATGATCACAATTTCCATAGAAAAAACCATTTAAATTTCTTTGGTAAATTCTCCCCCTCAATATGTGCGTAGGATATTTGAAATCATTTTATCACATAGAGGAAAGAGTTATTTTGAAGTACATCCATGATCACAAAAGCCATTAAGAAACCATTAGAAATTCAATCAAGGTACTTATGTTGAAACATAGAAATCTTTGTACCTTGAAAGTTTTTTTTCTTTTGAAATGCTCCCCCTCAATATGTGCTTCGAGATTCGAAAGCGTTTAGCACATATGGGAGAGCAGCATGCACATTTGAATTAAAACGATCACCATTTATCAAATTTCATATTAAATCACAAATTCTCCCCCGATCAAATATATCAAACCCTTTGAGATTTTGGATCCCAAGTGATTTAATAAGGTTTAGAAAACATGGGAGAATAGGTGTTTGGTTTAAAATCTCATCATGTTTTTGGATACATGCTCCTCCTCAATCATGTGCATCATGTATATGAAATCGTTTGGCACATGAAGGCAGGAGTGCCTTTGAAGGACTAAAACCAATTCTATTTAAACAGATTTGAGATTTAAATCATGATCTCTCCTCCGATCAAAAATTTCAAATCTTTTGAGATTTGTGATCCCAATTGATTTAAATCATTTAAAAGATTTTGGGGAAAGACGAGGCATGATTTAATTTTGAAATTGACAGATAAGGAATAGATTTAGACATTAAAGATTGTTAGTGTCAGGTATGATTGTTTTAAGAGACCTATAAGTAAAATAAAACAATTTCACAATCAAACAAGAACAGAAAAATTTCATTTTGAAAGATCTTGATTCTAAAGAAAAATCATACCATGACATAACATTAAATCTTTAGATCACCACTTTATTTCGTACAAACCGGACTTGTTGATGAAATATCATTTGAAAATATTTAATTTGAAATCACTCTCCCCCTCAATCCATGACCGAAGTTGTTGATTGAGTGACTTAAGTTTTGAGAAAATGAAGTCCAGTGATTTCCAAAATTAAGTCCAATTTATTTTCAAAACAATATTTTTCCATTTTCAAAACAACATTTTCAAATTTGTTTTAAGAAAAATGGTATCATCCACTACTTTTTCCTGCACAAAGATATGTTAAGTGGTTGAGCTGCTTCTGTTGTTGCTGTAAGGCAAGAAGAAAAACCATTTGCTGATGCAGTGAGACCTCTGAAGTTGCATTTATCGTGCCAACTATCCATAGAGAGATCTAATTAAATCCCGTTTCTTCTTTTGTCGACCCAAGAAATAGTTGCCATTTCCTTTCGGCATCCAATCATCAACTTTTGTGGAATCCGGATCGGGAACATTCTTATAATCCATGATATCTGCATACGTTAGTAGATATACAAACAGATATATGGTGGTCGACAACACAAAACAACAATCGACTAATAAAAGTTAATTCAACATATCAATCAGATCATAAAAGGCATGGGAATTGTGTGTTTTTCAAACTCTAATCATCTAATCCTAACAATCATATCCTAGGCACCTAGTCCTTCAACGTAGGTTAACATGTTTTACATTTAAGTATATAGGATAATTATATAAGCTCGTTAGATGATATAGATTTGAAAACATTATCCCCCTCAATCAATGACTTATTTTCTGAAAAGTTTAAAAGCGCTGAAGTCATTGATTAAGTTTTAAATTTTTACGAAAAATCTGAATCTGATTGATTTACAAGCAACTCATTTACCACCATTTTTGAAAACAACAAATATTTTTCTGAAGAATTTATAGAAGGAAAAACATTTGTGTAGGAACAGTAGTCCTTCGACATACTTTCCTCAATTTGTTTTTAGGATAAGTGCACGAATTTTTTGAAAATCGTTTAAGCATAGCAATTTCGTTCTTTGAAAAACGGGTTGCTATCTGAAATAATAGCAAGCCATGGTTTTAGCGCGGGTTACAGTCTGAAGTAACTGCAAGCCATATTTTGAGACATGTTTTTGAAAAGAATATTTACACCTCCTGCTCGAACTTCATCTATGGTCCCGTGCCATTATTGAATGACATTTCTAAGACCGTAGATGTTATCGATACCAGAAGACATGTCTTGAGAAAACAATATTTTTTGTATTTTTCAATTTTTTCTGATTTTTATGGGTTTTTGTTGATTTTATATTTTTCTATTTTGTTTTTTGATAAATATATACAAAGATAGAGTAGATGATATAGTTTAAGAAAGATGATGATACGAGTACCGAGATAAGGATATCGAACAGCCTCGTTGTAGAAGATAGAAATCGTCATCTCTTAAACATTCACCACCAAAGCTTCCGAGGCTCCAGAATAGAAGATAGAACATGAGCCTTTGAGAAAGAGAGACTTTGGCAGCTTCCCCCCAAACCGAAAATCCATTGGATGAGCAGATTCGAAGCTCTATTTCAAGCTTGCCTTAGCCAGGTGTACAGAGAAGCACACCATTATCATAAATCCCCCTTCTCCTTTTAAGAACGATAATCGAGATTCTCCGTTCGGGGTTATATCATCAAAATAGATCAGCAACATATCATCCCACACTTGAATGAATCTTCTCATATTTCTTTTCAACTGAAGTCTGAAGCGATCCATACCAAAAAGTTGTCAAAAGACCACTTCTCCCAAGTAGATGAATTGATGCAGTCAGTCTCTTAGACTAGAGCTCACGAACCCGAATACACATATACCCGAAAATAGAGAGACTTATAACATCGAAGTAGCAGATTAAGTCCGATAGCCAAAGAATAACCCCGATGTATACTTTTCTCTTCACTGATGATAGTGTATGAAGCTCAAGAACCCGAAGTACCCAAATGCCCAAAGAAAGAATAACTGATAACACTGAAGTAGCATGCTGAATCACTGATTATCTCTGTGGATGTCAACTCCGGAATAAGTGATTATATCTCAGAATCATTTATTAAGCCCTCAAGTGAAACAGCTGAGCACCCCCAATGTACACAATTCTCTCTCCCCTGATGATTGCGATAACATCGAAATCATCACACACTTGTGTACCTATTTTATCTTCAGAAAATTTCTCTTACATCACTTCCCCCACGTAGTTGGAACAATAACACTAAAAGCCTTGATGAGTAAAACCTTGAGTTTCTCTGCGGTCATGATATTTTTCTTCCCGGGATATCTTCAATCACTTTAAAGAATTAAGTTCATCAAGTTTACTCGCTTTGTGTTTAGATGTGTGTCTCCTTCCCCTTTGCTGGTTTTGACACTTCAGAATCAGCAACTCTTTATAAGCCCAAACACTTGAAATCTTGTGAGAAGAATACCATTGAATCTGTGAGAATCAACTTGCTGAAGAAAGAATGTGAGCAAGTCTAATTGGGGATTAAATCTGGCTTTTCAATCTCCCCCAATTAGTGCTCTCCCCAAAACCGACAATCTGTTTGATAAATGCCCAGATTAAGAAGAAATCTTTAGATCGTTAAATGCAACTCGTCTTTAGTCTTCTAACACGCAGCAAAAAATGTAGAACAGACTGTAGACTCGAACTTCTTCTAGATTATCTGTTTAGGAAATAGAAAGTTAACATCTTCTTCTCACCAAATGCATTCCCGTTAACTTATATATAGCAAATCCCCTTAACTCAAATCCCGCCCAATCAAACAAGAACAAAAAGATGTTCATCAAGGAAATCAGCCCCGCAACTGGAAGCCCTTTGTCATTAATCTCATCAGTCCATGAGAAGATGTCAACCAACGGCTCTTAGAAGAAACTCCATGTAAAGATGAACCGATAAGAAGGAGCTCGGTTCTTACATGATTTAGGAGCCGTATGACCATATATTCTCAGATGTCAATCAACCATGCAGAATTATCACACTTCTTCTCCCCCTCAAGAATTGCATACGGAGATGCCATTATTGATTAAACAAGTGAATATCTTTAAAATTTAGTCTCTTCACACTTCTCCCCTGCAAAAATTGCATATGATGTCGCCATCGCCATTATAATCGAGCAAGTGCAATAAGAGAACAATCATAGGTGGTCCGGTTCACTTGATAACTGAAAGCGCTTGGATAAAGAATGAAGCATGTTGATGAGAATGGTCATAAATGAGAAGATTTCTCTTCTTTGGAAGATAAAGCGCACTGACACGTACACTTTTCTTTTCTTTGAGGTACGAGGCTTGAACTGTTGTGTTCAAACGTCATAATCTCTCTCTTTTCATCTACTCTTGGCAAACTTATAATCAACCCCATTATCATTCAGTAGGCTCTTTGTCGTGACAGCTGATGGAGAAAATCCAATCAGTAGGCTCTTTGTCGTGACAGCTGATGGAGAAAATCCAATATGATAAATTTGACCCTGAAGTAAACTAACCCAAACTCGTGACTTAAACTTGCACATATGTAACAAAGAGCGGTGCCGAGAGTTCATCCTCCATTGAATCTCTATGTACTCTATACTCTTCATCCAACCAACCATCAAGAATAAGACGTACATCACCTCTTGAAAATCCACAATTGAATGTGACACTGAGCACTACAACGTAACTCCTTAAAGTAATAGTTATTTTGTGGTGGTAAGAGCCCAATTCCCCCAAGTGGTAAAAGAAAAGGAAAAAGTCACCAAACAATAACTAGATTTCCAAGTCTTCGTTTTTGATAATAAGCTCGAACAAGGATCTTGAAGAATCTTCATCTAACCATCCCCGTTACCTTCAGATACTAAGTACACTCGCCCGTGATATTTCACTTCAACCTCAAATAAATAATAGTGAATTAACCCCATTGTCACATCTTCTGGTTAAAAGCTCAAATCTAGCCTCCTTTGACGTTTTAAGTGATCTATGATAATGGTTTTCATCCCGACCATGGTTAGAAGCACATAACCCCGTAAAACCATGTAATAACCAAACTGCCATGACGAATATCCAAACACACATCCAATTCATGAAGTATACCCTTTTATCCCTTCTTCGAAGTAGAAACTGTAGCACCAGCATCAGATAAGACCTTGGAATACACTTTCCTTTCTCCAGGATGGTTCCATCATCACGGGATTTTACAATTCTATGGTTTAAACCAAGAAATAGTTTCTTTTGCGGTATTTTACAAGACCAAGAATAAACCGTAAGATAGATCCGGAAATGCACTTTACTATCACCAGGATTGTTAGGTCACTAGATTTACAACACAAGCTTAATAGAAAGAGATAAAGGAAATTGAACAAGTATCCAAACACACACACACGATATAAAGGAAACGGTTATGCGTAGAGAGTGAGTGAAAGAAATAACTTGAACAACCAACCCTCAAGTGAGGGTTATTACATAGTATTTATAGGCAAGGAGCTAGGGCAACACTCCTACTCCTTCCCTTTTCCTTATTGGACATGGGCCTAAGCTTATGGGCCTTCTACATAAGCTAGACCTTAAACAAACATAAAGGCCATAATAAGCTACCTATTACATATGAGTAACAAACACTTGAATTAAGGTTTAGGAGTGATTCCAACAATATCCCCCTCAAGTGTTGGTGATGAAAAATGGTGAAGGCGTTGATGTAATAGTGGCTTTGACGTCTTCTGACATTCTTCTTTCTTGTGAGAAGGAATGCCTTGATTCGAACAATCTCCCCAGTGTAGAGAGATAGTTTTCTTTAAACAATTATGCTTTAACGTCATCTTTAACTTTGTTCTTTGATCATTGTTCTTTGTGATGAAAGTGATAGTATGTTGTTGTCTGCATCAAGTCTGCCTCAGGTCTGCTTCGCCGCTACAGTGTCTCCACATCATTCTTCAACATGCTCATACGCTCTTTGACTTTGGAATTCAATACTGATGAAGTTCTTTAAGTCTTTAACTTTGTAGATTCTTTGATTTGACGAAGAATCATTCTGACTGTTGTGTTGCTTTTTGTTAGGTCACTAGTTTTACAACACAAGCTTATAAGAGAAGAGATAAAGGCGGATGAACAAGTATCAAACACAAACACAATATGAGTAGCACGGTTTAGGCGTAGTGAGAGTGAATGAAAAGAAAACTTGAACAACCAACCTTCAAATGAAGGTTATTACAATGTATTTATAGGCAAGGAGCTAGGGCAACACTCCCTCTCCTTCCCTATTCCTTATTGGGCTTGGGCCTCAGCTTATGGGCCTTCTACATAAGCTGGACCTTAAACAAACATAAAGGCCATAATAAAGCTACCTATTACATATGAAATATAAATACTTGAAATACTGTTTAGGAGTGATTCCAACAATCTCCCCCTCAAGTATATATGAATGTAAACGGTGAAAGCGTTGATGTAATAGTAGCTGTGACGTCTTCTGACATTCTTCTTTCTTGTGAGAGGAATTGTCTTGATTCGAACAATCTCCCCAGTGTAGAGAGATCGTTATCTTTGAACAGTTATGCTTAGACGTCATCTTTAACTTTGTTCTTTGATCATTGTTCTTTGTGGTGAAAGTGATAGTATGTTGTTGTCTGCATCAATCTGCCTCAGGTCTGCTTCGCTGCTCCAGTGTCTCCACGTCATTCTTCAACATGCTCACACGCTCTTTGACGTTGGAAATCAATACTGATGAGGTTCTGTAAGTCTTTAACTTTGTAGATTCTTTGATAGATGGAGAATCATTCTGACTGTTGTGTTGCATTCGAATAGAACTTTCATTAGTGATGATGTTGGCGTGAGCATGAGAAGAATCAGCACGATCATCCCGCTCCGGAGCTTCCATAAGAAGAAAACATTGCAAACGGTTAGTAATAAGAGGTTTCCGGCACTTACAAGTTAGAACTTCGAGAGTGTTAACAGCATAGTGTGAAAACACAACTCTAATTCTCACAAAGGCCGTTCCTGAACTGGAGTCCCACAAGTGAGATAACACGATGTACCGAAGTACATCTACAGTTCAGATGAGTCGCTGAGGTACACCGAAGCATCACCTCACGACCGTAGACCGTATGAGACACACTCCGCGTAATCCACGGGGAGTTACCGAAGCGACCTGCTGTCAGGGCTGTTTGATGTTGACCCTGGCAGGAGTTTCCATTCAATCACTGAGGATCACAGATGTGAACCTCTCATAAATGTTCTCGACAGATTGCTAAGATCTGTGAAGGACTCGATATGAACCACTGAATCACTGAAGATCTTTTTGTTGATCAACAAGTGATTAAAATGTCAAGTGTTCCTAAGAGATCTTTTGATGAATCTCGTGGCTCTAGACTCAATAGTACGTTTTGGTTTTCCTGAGCGGAGACTAGGGAGAGGGTCTCCTTTTTCAATACCAGCGATCTCTAAGAGAAAGCCAATAGTTTATGTAGGGTTCCCTGTGAGAATGAAACAAGCTTCTGTTGAGAGAAACTTGAGTGGCTAAGAAGGTTTAGTGCATGCGTCACTGGGTCCATGACGACTTTTAATCTTCAATACCGGTGTCACTAAGTGACAACCAGTAGCATATGAATTGAACCCGGTGTCTGCCCTAAGTTGAATAGTCTGGAGGGCTATTTCTTTTCACCCTTTTCTTTACATTTCTTTTTGATTCTTCAACTCCTTCTTTCTCCGATTCTCATTTTCTCCTTTTTACAATCTTTCCTAAGGACTTCTAACACTAACTAATGGTAGTGTCCTTGGGTAGATCCCTCCGGCTCTGGCGGATCATAGGACGGTTATTCCTAACCTTAGTCACCTTATAACTCCATGACTAACCTATGTTTGCCATTAAAACCACTGTAAGTTAAAATATCTCTCAAAGGGTTTGTAAATGAAAAACATGTTTGAACCACAGTGAGAGATAAGTTTTTGCATAAATACTCCCCCTCCACATGTGCTTAATAGTGTTAATGGTTAAATGCACAGTGAGGAAAGAGCACGCACTTTATGAATTGATCCACTAAAGATAGACAATCTCCCGCGAGACATGGTTACGTTGAATAGTTAAAGAGATATATTGTCAGCTTTTAGGTGACAACTAGCTCTAATAACTACCTTGAAGGTGTAGACAAACCTCGAAAGGTTGTCATACCCGTCAGAGTTCATGTCTATCAACAGTTTCTCGAATGGTACTTTCTACTCAGACAAGTCCTTTGCGAGACACGTTTACATCACTAGCGAACTAGCTTGAAATTATTACCCGTCCAGGACAAGTCTTTTCGAGTTGCAGACAGTTAAGGATCGTCAATTCATTGGTTAAGTCTTTGCACACGAGAAAGCCAAGGGGCTTGCACATGTTGCTTTACAAAACATATTTCTTATCACACAAATTTTCTCCCCCTCAAAAATGGCATATAAGATGTTATTTTTGAAACATTTTGAGAATAAATATGACCATTTCGAGTGTTGCGGGAAGAGTGACCACTGTGAACAATTTGTGAACAAAGTTTTCATCAAATACTCCCCCTCAACTGGTGATATAAACGGTTGAGGTTTTGAAATCATATGGGGAAGTACTTGTCTTTTTGAGCAAAACCTTGAAAAATGAAAGGTTTGATAGGTTTTACTCAAAAATAAGAAGCTTTCGCTCCTTTTATAAGGATTGTGGCACTGAGGCATACCACAGGGTCCTTTCTTGACCATTACGGGTTGTACACTGTTATGTGTGCACAAGCCATTAACATATAAATTCATTCATCCAAAATCATATGAAGGAAACAATTCAAGGGGTACCAGGAAGTGCAGTGATGTTCCCGGGAGTGCACACAGGGCGTTGAAAGCCGGTGATGTTTCTCCTTGGTCGACCACCAACATAGCTCTCCAAGCGTCTGAACTGATCCCTTCTGAACAACCGTTCATCAATCATGGTGATGATACGTCTCACATTCCTCCTGTCCTGAGAGTTCCAGCGCTTAGGATTCCCAACCTTCAGGCGTATATCCTTCAATCTGTACGCCAATCCATCCCTAACCATCTTCAAGGTATGATCCCCGAATTTGTGGAGCTCACTACACGCCATGAGGCAGTTTCTGCGAAGTTCACTGCGGTAAACAATGCCGAAAGGTTTGCTGATGAGCGTGAGTTGTGTGAGCTGGTTGATGTCAGGAAGATCAAGCTGTGGTGGAGTGAAGTTTACACGTTTCTGATAAGATTCAACAGCCATCTGGATATCTTCGACACGTTCTTTGATCAAAATGCGTCTAATGAAGATGAGAACTGACTTGATAAACTCACGTTGAACTTCAGTTGAGAATTGTCGCATACGACCCTGTACTTTAGCAAGGTACAAGTCTTCGATGTCGTTGAGGGACAAGTTCTCAAAGTCAGCCTCTGAGAATTCATAGTCCTGTTCATCTTGTCGTTTGACTATGATATTCTTCAAGAATGTGTAGTCCCACTTAGACTTGAGATCAATGTGTTTGATGGCCACGATGTCCTTTGAGCAATACACTTCATGTTGAGACTTCTGAACCAGGCAGCTTCTGTAGTAGATTCTTCGGCGTTCAGGCCAATGATGAATCCCATACAATGCATCTTGGTCGTATGCTTGCACGTTGTCAGAAAACAAGTGATTTGCACGTTCCTCGATAGCTATGCAGTTTGAGTAACACGCCGCTGGGAATGGAAGAGTCAATGATGTAGCGTATTTTCGTGAACCATCGCCACCATGGATAAGAAATTCCAGGTCTTTGTTGAAGAAATATCGGAATGGAATCCTTGGTTCGTCTGCCTGGCCAATGGTCGGTAGGGGTTTGGTCCAGTCGGTGTAGTATGGAGGGTTGTCCCTTTGTGTGAAGTCAATGTTTGCTTCCGGATTGAGCCAATCCATGTTGTTAGACATAGCTCGAGCGATGTTCTCAAGATGATATTCGACCTCGAGGGCGCTTTCAGAGCTGTTCTTCAACAGAAGGAATGCTTCATTCTTGATGCACTTCAATTCGGATTTCGTCATCTTCTTCACACGGAATCGTTCTTGCAGAATCTTTGCATGCTCCAAAGTACTACCGTCTACCAATTCTTGACCTTCTTCAGGGTAGGGAGTTTGATTGACAAGTGTGGAGAACCATTCATACTCTTCGGTTTTATCGTCATCTAGCCATGGTACGACATCTGGCTGAGTCGTCTTTTTCTTGCTTTTAGAAGGCCTTGATGATGATTCGGGTTTCTTCACTTGTTTGGGAGAGGAGGGTTGTTGTTGGGGCTCAAGGACCTCTTCATCGTCACCACCCGTATACTCAAAGTGATCACCAGTTTTCTGAGTCAAGGGTGGTAACTCGGAATCGTCCCGAGGTTTATCAGTGGAAGACCGTGGTGGAGAAGACTTATGTTGAGAAGAAGTCCGATGTGGAGGAGGTGGCATAGAAGTAGATTGACCAGACTGCTTCTGACGTTTAGGTGCAGAGTCCTTATCCTTATCATCGTCATCTCTTGGTCTTTTTGGTTGAGCGGCTGACTCCTTGCATGATGATTTGAGTTGATAGTCAAGTAGAATTTCGAAAAATTTAGCTTCATCTGAGGTAAACGTTCCAGATCTCTTTGACATTTGCATCACTAGTTTAGCGATTAACTCAGATTCGGAGAGATCAGCTTCTTTTGCCATTGTATGTTTAACCAATGCAACGATGTTAGGGGTGAGTTGTCTGGAAAATATTTCTTTTGTCACACTGGGGACAGTGTCGAGAAGAAACTTGTGGGTTTGTTCTCTTGCTGACTTCTCCAGTTCCGTTTGGACTTTTGGAACGATATCCTGAAGGTACTTTTGAGTGTAACCTTCAATCATTTCATTTAGTTCCCCCTGACGATGACTTCTCATGAATTCCTGAATAGCTTTCCTATCTTTCCGCATCCCGTCGTTCTCATCATGTAAGTACTGCATTTGTTCAGCATACCAATTAAGTTTTCTTTGAAGCATGTCCTTCTTTCTAACTTGTTTGACAGCTTTCACAATTCTTGCATGTGTTTGAGAAATCCAAGACTTTGGTGGTTTCTTCACGGATTTGGATGATGATCTGGTTGACTTAGTTGATGGTGGTGGTGATGAGTGAGATGAAGAGTCCGTAGCCTGAGAAGTAGAGTGAGTAGTGGTGGTGGTAGTTGATTCAGTTGGTCTAGTAGTAGGTTTAGGCACTTCTTTGGTGGTTTCAGAACCTAAAGAGTTTGTGTACGTTCTTAACACTTTCGACAGTTTGTTCAATCTTTCTTCCTGTACGAAGTTTCTTTTGAATTAACCATACGACTTGTTTACGTCATGAATGTACTACTCTTGCTGCCCTACGCCTTTCTATCCTTTCGATAAGTCCTTAAGTACTCTTCAGTAGCAGTCCCCCTTGATTTACTTTACTAACTTCCAATGTGAGTTTTCATGGAAGTCCTATAGCAAGGTTTTCAGGTTTGCCTTGACCTCTTCAGTCGTTCTCTTGTTTGGGTGTTCAAAGAAGAGCTGTGACAGGGGTCACACTGTTTTCTTTATAAAAGGTCTGTTGAGT
>BPTQ01000004.1:56019586-56098325 GCA_019973895.1 Chrysanthemum seticuspe | reverse complement strand
ATTATTAAAGTGGTTTCCAAGCCAGCTGGGATGAGAAAAATAAGTTATAGTACCCCGTGTATAGAATTAACAAGTTTAAATGCACCTACTGTAGTAAAAACGCAGATGTGTATTTTTCAAAAGTTAGCGAAAACGTTTTGATTACTTCTTTTTAAAACTTTACAGGTACTACCCACTTGAATACAAGAAAGATCCTGACGTTCAAGTAGTTAGTGGGGCACCATAAAAGAACTCAGTCAGGTTTATACGGGAACTTAACAATTTGTTTAAACCTTACTTTTGGACACTGTGAATACGGTGTGGTTACTGAGTATGGTTCTTCGATCTACGACTAAATGTACCCTTTAATCAACTGGGATGGTTTATGGTTTCATAATAACCCAGAGAGTACATAGATTGTCGATCGTCTGGACTATAACATAAACGGCAAATAGATTATTAATGAGATGCACATGATGTCAATGAAATGTAGACTAATCATAGTCCATATGAAATGTACGTGATGTCATGATCATGAATTCGCCGCTAAACCTCCAAGGTTACGCGAATTTGAAACAAGTAAACCAAGTTTACTAAAAATGTTAAAATAATGAGACATGATCGGTGTCGAGAAATGACCTGAAAGTACGGGTTGTCACATCCTTGATGAAATGATAGCGAAGATCAACGTGCTTTGATTTCGAGTGCTGAACTGAGTTGCACGAGATCGCAATAGCACTCCGATTGTCGCAGTACATCGGGATTCTGTCAAATACGTAACCATAGTCTTTGAGTTGTGTTCTCATCCAGATGACTTGAGCACAACACGCGGACATGGCTACATATTCTGCTTCGGTTGATGACAGCGATGTACAATCCTGCTTCTTTGATTGCCAGGACACCAGTTTATCACCAAGAAATTGTAGTGCTCCTGAAGTACTTTTCCTTGAATCTAAGCATCCTGCGTGGTCAGCGTCTGAAAAAGCGATTAGTTCAAAACCAGAATCCTTCGGATACCAGATTCCCAAGTTAATGGTTCCCTTGATGTATCCGAGGATTCTTTTAGCCTCAGAGAGGTGGGTTTCAGTTGGTCGCGACTGATAATGGGAGCATAGATAAACGGCAAATACAATATCAGGTCTGCTAGCTGTTAGATACATGAGAGACCCAATAATACTTTGGTATTTGGTAGGGTCAACTAATTTCCCATGTAAATCAGCATCTAGCTTCTTGGTATGAGTCATTGGTGTGGCATAAGTGTCACAGGTTTTCATTCCAAATTTGTTTAACAATTCAAGGGCATATTTGGACTGACTCAAGAAAATACCACGGGGTGATTGATGAACTTGCAGTCCTAGAAAGAACATAAGTTCACCCATCATGGACATTTCAAAATTTTTCTTCATTAGTTTTGCAAAAGCGATTGAAAACTTTTTATGTGTAGACGCAAAAATGATGTCATCCACGTAAATTTGAACAATTAAGATATGTGCCCCATGATATTGAATAAAAAGAGTAGGGTCGACCGAACCTTTGGTGAAATTATTAGCAATGAGGAAAGATGATAGCTTATCGTACCATGCCCGAGGAGCTTGTTTGAGACCATAAAGAGCTTTGTTCAGTTTGTAGACATGGTTCGGGAACTCGGGATCAACGAATCCTTCTGGTTGGCAGACATAAACCATTTCTTTCAGTTTTCCGTTGAGAAACGCAGTTTTGACATCCATCTGAAAGACCGTCATATTCATATGAGCCGCGAACGCCAGAAATATTCGAACAGCCTCAAGACGAGCAACCGGAGCAAAAGATTCTTCAAAGTCTATTCCCTCTTCCTGACGATAACCCTTAGCAACTAGACGTGACTTGTTTCAGATTACGTTCCCTTCCTGTTGGGTTCAGTAAATACCCAAACCCCTTTATCTAGGATTTGAATAGAAAATAGCCCAAGTATTTAATCCGTTAACACAAACAGGTCACTGAGTGCATAGTCTCTCAGTGAGTCGTCTTCAGGATACTCAGTAAGAGGCAAAAAAGAAGTCTCTCCACTCAGTAAGGCGGAACTTAAAGGGTGAAGACTGAGTCAAGAAGAAGATGATGGATTCAGTGAGTGATGACAATAACTCACTGAATCCCTAAGATTTCTCTCCAACTTCTTACACTGAAGACAAACTGAAGTAGAAGACTGAAGGATGTAAAGACTGAAGAAAGAGCGGGACAAGGCGGGAAAGGTTGAATCAGATAAGACGAAGTCCTTATCAACCAAAGTCAACTTTCCCTGAATGGCAAAAGATCAGGCTCAGTGTCATCACTGAATTTAGGAAAGTAGTCTTGTCTCTTACCTAGAATAGTCTTTGTAAACAGAGACAAAATACATCAGTATTTTGTCTTCTGTATGATGTCAGTTTGTCACTTAGGAAAGAGTCAAATATCATACATGTATAAATAGCATAAGAGATGGAGTGAAAAGGTTAAGCTTATGAATTGTAAAAATACACACACACGCAAGCCATCTTTTCACTCCTCCAAATACAACTTAGTTCCTGAGATAGCTCAGTGAGCTCTAAGAGTTGTGCTCAGACTTAGCCTGAGCTTAGAGAGGAGTCACCTAACTTTGTCATTTCAATCCCAAGTACTATTCCGCAAGTACTTGGGTAACGTATTCTTCGTTGATTTATTTCTAATGAGAATATTATGTTGAAAATTACTTGGTGTGTTTTCTTATGTTAATTTCAGTCATAGTTCACTATTAACTTGTTTTATATATTTAAACTGTTTTAAACGATAGTGAACGGGGAACAACAAGTGGTATCAGAGCAAGGCTAATTATAAAACTCATTTTTTAGGCCGCTCTAAAAGTTTTTAAATTAGGATCCTAAATGGCTGAAATTGATGTACCCCAACTAGTCGATAAAAAGGGTGGAGCTTATTCAGCTGTTGCCCCTAGACTTGAAGTTGGCAAATTCAACAAATGGAAAAAGAGAATGCTTTGCTATTTGATTGGGATGGAACCTTATTATATCAAGTGTATAAATGAAGGTCCATTTGTCCCAAAGACTGCTGAAGGGTTGCCCAAACCTGAAGCTCAGTAGACCTAGGATGAAAGGAGAGTGGTCAACCAGGACCAAAGACTTAAAAGTATCATAATATCTTGTCTTCCTGACGATATCATGGAGTCTGTTATAAGCTGTAGTACAGCTAAACAAACCTGGGATGACCTAGTTCATAGTCATGAAGGACCATCTGATACCAAGGAAAATAGGATAATGGACCTGAAACTTGAGTATAACACCTTCAGGGCTTTACACCAGGTACCCTGACTTAAAGAAGTCTCAGGAAGTCAAGAAGTCCCTGACCACCACCTCATCACCAATATCAACTGCTTTTCTATTCTAACAATGTTGTTCAAGATTTTCAGGAAAATTCAGATGATGAGCTTGATGAGAGATCAAGTGAAGAGTACCTAAATGACCTGAACACTGAATTTCAGGAAAGGGCACTCCTTGCTAACTCTCGAAGGTTTATAAAAAGAAACAAAAGTTTTTCGAATGCCAAAGCAAATGAGGACACTGAATGCTTTAAGTGTCACAAAAGAGGTCATTTTGCAAAAGACTGTTTTTCAAAAACAATTTCTGAACCCTCTTATAAACCATCAGGGTCGAATCAGTCCTCAGGCTTTAGCAAATTTCAACAAAAAATCTATCAATCTCATCAAAATTTTCAAAACAAATCTGATCAAAACAAAACTGTTGATTTTGAAGCTAAGTACAAGAAAGTCAAAGCTAAGCTTGCATTGCTCGAGGCCAGTCCCTCAGAAACAACAAAAAGTGTTCAATCTGTGCAGGGTAAAAACAAAGGCCTTGTTGCTGAGACCTTCGACTGGGATGAAGAGCCAGTGTCATCAGATGATGAAATGGTTCATGTCAGTGCACTGATGGCCCTCTCAGAAGAGGACAAGCTAGCAGTTGGAAAGAATCATGCCAAAAACGGGGAATGGGTCAACATCACTATAAAGAAGGTAAACATCTTACTATCTATGGATGATGACTCTGATTGGCAGTCTTATATGAATTATCTTAATGTTGACCTTAAGTTTGTAGAAGAGCAAAGATTAAATCTCTTTTCAAAATACAACAAGTTAAGTTTTGAATTAAACAAGTGTAGAGATGAACTGCTTATTTTAAAACAAGCCAAGCTTGAGGCTGTCACCTTGCAAATTCAAAACACTGAACTAGTTAAGAGAAATCAGGCTCTTCAAGATGAACTTAAAAAGGAACAAGATATTCTTGATAGTTGGACTGCTAAGAATCCCAGGGTCTTTGATGCTGTGGGTGCCCCCAGTAGCAAAAAGAGAGTCATAGGTGAAGATCATCTCCCTGACTCTCGCAACAAAGACCAATGTTCAAAACCATTTGTGTCTGGTGGTATGATTACCAACATGTTGACAACTCCAAATTCCAGTGATTGGATTGAACGGGTTAATCCTGAGAGTAAGCTTCCAAATTTTGATTCTGGAAGGATTCTAGAGCCTGAAAGTCAAGCTCTAAAGAGCATGCTTGGACTCCCTGATGAGCCCAGTAGTACTGATCATATCTCTGAGTCTGAAGCAGAATCTCAAGCACCGCTTGCACCACTGAAACCTCTTCAGGGTGCTGCTCCAAGCTCTGGGCTTACTCCACTACAATTCAATCCTCATTGAAAGGTCTGGACTTGGTAGAACCATCTTACAAAGACAAGAAAAACTTATCCAACAAGAGTCTACTCCTACTGAGACTTCAACATCCTCTGTCCCCACTGAAGCTGACCAAATTCAGCAACTGACTGAACTTGTGAGGAAGCTTACTGAAAAAATGGAATCCATTGAAAAGGTCCCTGAACCAATCAAGGAGACAAAGTCAGCTTCCTCTAGTTCCTCAAAGTCTAAGTCAACCTCCAAAAACAAACAAAAGTGTGAGCTGTGTCATTACACCAGCCATACCACTGACAACTGCTATAGAATCCTTTTTTTGCAAGATCTGCAAAAAAGATTATCACAGGACTACAGATCATCTACAGTATGTCAGTCAAGAAAACTATACCAAAGTTGGTCATCAGTATGCTTCATCCTCCAAAACTGCTCCAAAGAATAGAGCAAAACCTTTTCCTCTGTGCCATCACTGTGGGTTTAATGATCATCATCAGGATGATTTTCTCATGAATACATGCTGTGATATATGCGGTAATCCAGCTCATGAGACATTCCAACATGACAGTATCATTCATGCAAGGATAAATTCCAAACAACCCAGAGTCACTGAGTCATCCTCAGCCTCTAAATGTAAAACCTGTGGAAGCACCATGCACACAACCACTGAACATGAGTCGATTGCAAATTTCAAAGAGACCTTGAGATCCAAGCCCACTAATAAGTGGGTCACGAAGAGAAACTAATTCAGTTTACTACTTGTGCAGAGACATGCCAGGGAACCTATTTGGCATCTAGACAGTGGATGCTCAAGAAGCATGACTGGTGTGAAGGAATATCTGCACAAGTATGTAAAGGAACCAGGGCCCAAGGTAGTATTTGGTGATAACTCATCATGTCCCACTGAAGGTTATGGTTCAGTAAACTGCAATGGAATAGTTTTCTCTAGAATAGCCTATGTCAACGGTCTCAAATACAATCTCATCAGTGTCAGTAAACTATGTGATGCTAAATACATTGTACAATTCAATGATAAACAAGGTACCATTTTCAATGCCAACAAGGAAGTTGTATTGATAGCTCCTAGGAGAGATGATGTTTATGTGCTAGACATGTCAACACTCTCCCAAGATGGAACGTGTCTCTTTGCTAAAGCCACTGAAACTATCAATTGGCTGTGGCATAAGAGATAATCACACTTAAGCTTCAAAAACCTCAACAACTTGGCAAAACAAAACAAGGTCCTTGGCTTACCATCACTGGTTTTTGCAAAAGACAAACCATGCTCTGCCTGTGAAAAGGGTAAACACCACAGAGCATCATTCAGAACCAAACAAAATTTCTCCATCAAAAGCTGCCTTCACCTCCTGCACATGGATCTCTTTGGACCTGTCAATCCCAGATCAATCCAGCATGAGAAGTATACACTTGTCATTGTTGATGAGTTCTCAAGATACACTTGGGTATACCTTCTTTCCAAGAAGAGTCAGGCAGCTGATACAATAATGTCATTCATCAGGAAGATTGAAAACCAGAATGACATTACTTTTAAACAGATCAGAACTGACAATGGTACTGAGTTTAGAAATCAAGAGCTTGAGAGTTTCTGTGATGAAAAGGGAATTTCTCAAAATTTCTCATCCCCATACACCCCCGAACAAAATGGGGTTGCTGAAAGGAAAAACAAACCTCTCATTGAGGCTGCTAGAACTATGTTAAATGGCTCAGCCCTCTCAAAGCATTTCTGGACTGAAGCAGTCAAAACTGCCTGTTACACTCAAAACAGGTCAATCGTTGTCAAAAGACATAATAAAACCCCATATGAGATCTTCAAAGGAAGACTTCCTGACATCAGCTATTTTCATGTGTTTGGATGTTCTGTGTTCATTCACAACCACAAGGATCATCTAGGCAAGTTTGATGCAAAAGCTGATGATGGATACTTTTTAGGCTACTCACTGATCTCCAAAGCCTTCAGGGTTTTTAACACAAGGAGACAACAAGTTGAGGAAACCTTTCATGTCACCTTTGATGAAAGTACTGAAAGAATCAGGTTCACCAACACCTCAATGGAGGAAATAGGAATTGATAACTCATCAAGATATCCTCCTGATGAGTACAACACTGAACTCAATTCCTCATATCAAGCTGATGCTGACATCTCATATTATGTCTTACCTCACAACCTACCCCAACCAACCACCAATGAGTTCATTGAAAATCAGTCTGTTCCTGCTGGGATAAGTAACAATGATCCAAATGATCAGGAACCTTTAACTCATGATCCTCAACCTGATCAAGACATCTCTACAGATGTTCTAAATGATTCTGTGGCCCTTGCACCTGAACTCACATCTGAACTCCCAGTGACATCTTCAATCTCAGATCCCAGACCACAAAGTAAGTGGACAAGATCTCAGGACATTGAGCTTGAAAACATCATTGGTGAACCCACTGAGGGCATGCTCACTAGAAGCATGGCTGCTAGTCTAACTGTAGCTTCAGCCAATGAATGTCTATATGCTGATTACCTATCAGACATAGAACCCAAAAGTGTCACTGAAGCTCTAAAATACCCAAGCTGGGTCCAGGCTATGCAAGAAGAATTGCAACAGTTTGATAAAAACAAAGTCATGACCTTGATCAAATGTCCTCAGGATGTAGTAGTCATAGGAATGAAGTGGGTTTTCAGAAACAAAACTGATGAAAACGGCACTGTTATTAAAAACAAAGCCAGACTTGTAGCCAAAGGTTACAGTCAACAAGAAGGCATTGACTATGATGAGACATTTGCTCCTGTTGCAAGAATGGAAGCCATCAGGATCTTCCTTGCATATGCAACATACATGAACTTCAGGGTCTACCAAATGGATGTTAAAAGTGCATTCTTAAATGGTGATCTCAAGGAAGATGTGTATGTTCAGCAACCTCCAGGCTTTGAGAGTAGTGAATTCCCTGACTATGTCTGCAAGCTTGACAAAGCCCTTTATGGACTTAAACAAGCTCCCAGGGCATGGTATGAAACTATCTCAGCCTTCTTGATACAAAACAAGTTTGTCAGAGGAAAGATAGACAACACACTGTTTGTCTATAGAACCCAACAGGATGTGATACTAGTCCAAGTGTATGTTGATGATATCATCTTTGGCTCAACAAACTACAAACTTTGCAAACAGTTTGAAAAACTAATGACAAAGAAGTTTGAAATGAGCATGATGGGGGAGCTTACTTACTTTCTTGGACTACAAATCAGGCAAACTGATAAAGGAATATCCATCAATCAAGAGAAATACACCAGAAATCTCTTGAAGAAATATGAAATATTTGACTATGCCTCAGTGAAGACACCAATGGTCCCACCTAACAACCTTGGACCTGATCTCACTGGCAAATCAGTAAATCAAACTCATTTCAGAGGGATTGTTGGCTCACTGATGTATCTAACCGCTACTAGACCAGACATATAATTTTCAGTCTATTTAATAGCAAGATATCAGTCCAATCCCAAAGAATCTTACCTCACTGCAGCCAAAAGAATACTCAGGTACCTGAAGGGAACCCCAAGCCTTGGACTCTATTATCCAAAATGCTCAGGGTTTGATCTCAAAGGTTACTCTTATTCTGATTATGCTGGCTGTAACATGGACATAAAAAGTACCTCAGGGTCCTGTCAATTTCTTGGAGGAAAACTGGTCTGTTGGAGTGCAAAGAAGCAACAATCAGTGGCTATGTCCTCAGCTGAAGCTGAATATGTAGCTGCAGCAGGATGTTGTGCCAATGTATTATGGATGAAAAGTCAACTCAGTGATTATGACATCCATTACAAAATGGTGCCCATCTTCTGTGATAACACTAGTGCAATTGCAATCTCCAACAACCCTGTCCTCCACCAAAGAACCAAACACATTGATATCAGATATCACTTCATCAGGGATCACATAATGAAAGGAGACATAGAACTTCATTTCATCCGTACTGAATACCAACTGGCTGATATCTTCACTAAACCCTTGGATAAACCTACCTTCAGGAGACTGAAAGCTGAATTGGGAATGCTTGACATTGAAAGTCAAGTATCTGATAACCAATCTCAGTAAGTTCTCTGAAATGGTTCATCCTCCCTGAACAACCAAAATAAACCTCTCACTGAATGAGTAAGACTCATTCAGGGTCCCTGACACTTGACAAAGAGCATTGAATGAGTAACTAAATGTTCCAAGTATCAGTTACTTTAATGTCCTAGGTTGGTAACTATGCCAATTTAATAAAGGAATATATGTCTCTTTGTCTTACTTTCATCCCACTTGGCATTTAATGCCTCTCACAAAAATATCAAATTGATATTTTATCTCTGCAAAAGTGCACTTTTACTGTGCACTGCAACTGTTCCCTTGAAAAACAGGATTTTACTGCGGGTAATGGAGTGGTAGCATTAAATGTGGAAATTCAAACGTCTTTCAAAAACCGACTCTTAATATTCCCATTTGTGCACAAAACACCCCTCTTATCACTCTATAAATACCCTCTTCCAACACAAAAAAACACACACAAATCTTTTCTGCAACTAAACTCTGTCAAAATCATTTCAAAAATTCAAAAACATTTGTGTGTGCTCAAAAACTCTTAAAACCTCTTTTGGAAAACCCTTCTTGTAAACATTTACAAAAGTTTTTCATCACATACTCGAAGAGATCTAAACACTTTGATTGTTCTAGTCAAAACATTTTTTTAAACCCTAAAATCTTCGTTAATGGAAATGGCTAGAACACAATATCTTCAGTTTGCTTCTCAGTGGGTAGGGGATCTTACTAACGTTGAATTCAAAACAAATAATGTCATAGGAAATTTTGAATATCCTGAAAAGGTCCCAACCTATAAAGACATTATAAATTTTTTATTCAACTGCCCACTTAAAACGGCCTTTGCAAAATGTCCCTCAGTAGTGTACCCAAACTACCTCAGGGAGTTTTGGGCTACTGCTAGAGCCTTTGACCCGACACCTTCCACTGATGAGAATAACCTTAGACCTCTCAGGGAGTATCTCATCAGGTTCAGTCTAAATGGGGGGAAACAATACACCCTGGATTACAAAACGTTTTGCACTACAACAGGGTTAGATTATAACAAAGGCACTTATGTCGCCCATCCTGAACCCTCCACAGTGAAGGATGGGTTAAAACAAATCATTTTAGATCCAACTTTTTTGGACAAGACCCCAGTCACTAAAAGCTCATTCCCCGTGGCTTGGAGGATCCTCTTCACTTTTTTGATTCATGTCCTCGGCGGGAACCACTCATCCACTGAACAAGTTAACTCTATTCAGTTGATGATGGCATACTGCTTGATGAATGGGGTCACTGTCGACATAGGGGAGATCATTTACAGTGATCTCGTAAGGAAGCTACAGAGCAAAACTAGGACAAAGTACGTTTCGTATCCTAGGTTTGTCTCTTGTGCTCTGCAATCGTTACTGGGTTCAAATTATACTCAGGATGAAAAATTTGGAAATTTACCTGGCATCCTGAGCCCATCAAATTTTCAAAAGGACCCATCCCTCGTCACTCCCATTGAATTGACGGCCCACATGATTGCTGTAAACAATCAAAGTGGATCAGTGTCTCCAAACCCTGCTCCTAAAAAGAAAAAGGGGAAGTCTCAGACTGGGACTAAGACTAAACCAAAGTCTCAGGGCCCTAAGGATTCAGGAGCACAGCCTAAGAGGCACAAAAAGCCCTTGACCAAAAAGACACCCTCGGACCAGGCAACAACCACCCCAGTGACAACGAAGGACACTGATACATCACAGTCAGTGCCCTTGGTCACACCTACTACTCCCCAAGATCTAGAGGGACAAATACAACCCGCTGGTAGGGGAGCTCCTTCCACAACGCCTAGTGATGACATTAGCAAATCCAAGCCTTTGTCTGAGGGCATACTGATCTCTCCGAAAGACTCAGAGGGAATCGAACAACCCGCTGATAGGGATACAACTATCACTGACTCTGCTAAAGGCACTGGGAAACGCCCACCAGTGTCTCAGGGGTCACTGGGGGACAAAGACTCGGAGGGAAAGGAATAACCCGCCGATACGGAACCTACAACCAATCCAGACTCCAGCGAAGACATTGAGAAACGCCCACCAGTGTCCGAGGGGTCAACGGGGGACAAAGACTCAGAGGGAAACATACCACCCGCTGATATGGAACCCATCACCAACCCCTGGTTAACTGTTGCTGATGTCACTGAGATATTATTCTCTGAAGATGAACTTGCTGAGACTGATGATGAAATCTTATCAGCTGGAGAAGAAATGGACGCTGAGGTTCAAGCTGAACAAGAGCCTCAGCCTGATCCACAGGAGCATACCGAATCACCAGTCAAGCCTGACAATGATGACTCCTCTTCATCCACTGATGAATTTGAAAGATTTGATAATGTTCTCCCACTCACTGAAAGACAGCTAGTTCAGTGGATAACCAAAGCTTCAAGAAGGTTATATTCTGGGGTCACTGACACATTGTGGGAGCAACACACTGAGGCTGCTGCAAGTTATGCTGATCTAAAGGCTGAAGTACATGGCTTTGATGAAAATGTTCATGAGCATAGGGATCTGATGTATGACAACATTCACCGACTGGATGAAAACATGGCTAAATTCCTCAGGCATCTTCAGGGTGTAGGTACCACGATAGATGAAATCAGGGAGTTTGTCAAAGAAGACCCAACACTCAACTCTAAAGTGCTGGAGGCTACTGAGGAGCACTTGAAACAATCCTCAAACCTCACTGAACTACTCAATATGCTCAAGTCTGCAAATGTTCAGGGTCTTCCATCCTCAGTCCAGTCTCTTCAAAATACATTGGACTCTCTAAATACGCAGGTGGCTACCTTAGCTCAGGCATCCTCTTCTCTGGCCTGGACTCTTGGGCCCAGAATGACTGCCCTGGAGGTTTCTCAGGCTAATTTGGAAACTAAAGTCACTGGTATTCAATCTGACACTTCAGACATCAAGGCTATGATCTCAGAAATTTATCAGGCCTTCAAGGGTCAAGCTGCTCAGCCCTCTTCAGCACCCACTCCAACTCTTGCCCTCACTGAGGCTCCGGCAACAGTTGAGGGGAAGAATATTGCTGAAGACACTCCTTCTCACACTGAGGGGGAGCCAACACCAACAGTATCAGTGGCTCAAATCTCATCATCCCCACCAGTCTCAGCAACACCGATCTCATCAATCCCACCAATAACATCAACAACAACAACACTGACAGTAATCACTCCAATAACATCAACAACTCCACCCCTGGTAGCAACTTCATCTTCCTCAGGCCAGGACAAAGGAAAAGGCAAGATGGCAACTTCTGAGCCTGAGAAGATTCCCTATAAAATCGGCGACACTGAATACCTGCTCACACCACAACAGCTAAGTAAACACCTTGCTAAAGAAGAAAAAAGGTTGAAACAAGCTGAGGAAGAGAAAAGGAACAGAAAAGCACTGGAAAAGGTTGTCGCTGAAGAAGCTGAAAGTATGGGATTAGATCCAAGCAAACTTCAAACGGGTCAGGCAGGGCAAAAGTTCAAGGAGGCTCAGGCGGCTCAGATGGCTGCAATGAAAAAGCAGCTGGAAGAAAAGAAGAAGAAAACTGAAGATCCCAGGCAAAGCAGGATTGAGGAGTACAACTGGACAATGACAAGCCGAAGGCTTCCTGAAAAAATCACAGATGTCAGAATCATCCCCAATACCAAACCACTGGCCATGAACGTCTATAGAGGGGTTGATAAAAGACACTTCGTGGTCCATGATCCCCTCAAATTCACTGACTTTGGGATCACTGAACTTGATGAGCTTGGTCCAATCATTGAAAAGAAGAAGAATGCGGTGGTTAAGGACCTGATGAAAATGCTCAGTAAAAGATATGAAAGACTGAGAGATTGTCCAGCCCAACTGGGAATTCAGGCCGCCTTAACTGCACCTCAAGGATCTCAACCACAATCATCCACTGGCAAAAGGAAGAGAGTTGAGTTCCAACCTGAGATTAAAGTGCCTGGACTGGAGTGTAACAGGGAGTTGCCTGAAGGGGTTAAATTTGTGAACTGTCTAGTGATTGAGAAGCCTGAAAGAGGGCTATTCCACATTAATGTCTATGGAAACCCTGCTTTTCAAAGATGGAGTGATATTGATCAGGCTGGTGTGGCTGCAATGCTAAGCTACATACCAGTGGCCTCTCAAATTCGAACCCCAGCAAACATCAGGTTCTGCCAATACCTGAATGCCAAGATAAGAGACCATCCTGACAGAGAAACACTCATCACCAAAAAGGTCAAGCTTGAAGCATTGGGAATTCATCTGGATTGACATCATTTTGTTTTATCTTTTGTACTAGTGATAGGAACTATGTAATCTGATCAATAAACGATGTATGTTTTATTCATTTACTCAGTGTTCCTTATTGTATTCATTAGTACATTCAGTGTAAGAAGAAGCCTCTTGCTCACTTACACTGATCAACCACTTAGGCTATTTGTATATCCAAATAGGGGAGACTGTTGGGTTCAACAAATACCCAAACCCCTTTATCTAGGATTTGAATAGAAAATAGCCCAAGTATTTAATCCGTTAACACAAACAGGTCACTGAGTGCATAGTCTCTCAGTGAGTCGTCTTCAGGATACTCAGTAAGAGGCAAAGAAGAAGTCTCTCCACTCAGTAAGGCGGAACTTAAACGGTCAAGACTGAGTCAAGAAGAAGATGATGGATTCAGTGAGTGATGACAATAACTCACTGAATCCCTAAGATTTCTCTCCAACTTCTTACACTGAAGACAAACTGAAGTAGAAGACTGAAGGATGTAAAGACTGAAGAAAGAGCGAGACAAGGCGGGAAAGGTTGAATCAGATAAGACGAAGTCCTTATCAACCAAAGTCAACTTTCCCTGAATGGCAAAAGATCAGGCTCAGTGTCATCACTGAATTTAGGAAAGTAGTCTTGTCTCTTACCTAGAATAGTCTTTGTAAACAGAGACAAAATACATCAGTATTTTGTCTTCTGTATGATGTCAGTTTGTCACTTAGAAAAGAGTCAAATATCATACATGTATAAATAGCATAAGAGATGGAGTGAAAAGGTTAAGCTTGTGAATTGTAAAAACACACACACACGCAAGCCATCTTTTCACTCCTCCAAATACAACTTAGTTCCTGAGATAGCTCAGTGAGCTCTAAGAGTTGTGCTTAGACTTAGCCTGAGCTTAGAGAGGAGTCACCCAACTTTGTCATTTCAATCCCAAGTACCATTCCGCAAGTACTTGGGTAACGTATTCTTCGTTGATTTATTTCTAATGAGAATATTATGTTGAAAATTACTTGGTGTGTTTTCTTATGTTAATTTCAGTCATAGTTCACTATTAACTTGTTTTATATATTTAAACTGTTTTAAACGATAGTGAACGGGGAATAACACTTCAGCATCCAATTTTTTTTTCCAAATCCATTTGAGACCAATGACGTAGACCCCTGTTGGTCTTTCAACCAGTTCCCATACTTCAAGACGTTTGAATTGGTTGAGTTCTTCTTGCATGGATTCAATCCAGTTGTCTTTTGTCATTGCGTCTTTAATGTTTTTAGGCTCAGATTGGCAGACAGTGAGTGCATAAATGCAATGTTCACCATCTGTTTGAAGACGTTGTCTTGTAACGACTGGTTGATTTGGGTTGCCAATAATATTTGCCAGAGGATGGTATTTTGTCCATCGATGTGTAGAGGGTTGATGTTGGTATACATTGTGCAGATTCTGAGGATTCAAATGGTTTGTTGATGATTCCGCGACATCAGGTGCAGCAGTGTCATTAGAAAACGGGTTAAAGAACGCATTTGGATCAAAATCTGCAGGTGGGGGTACTTCATTCAGAATATCATCAGCAGGTTCATCATTGTTGGAAGCGGTTTGTTCAACTGTTGTGTTGGAGTCAACTGGTGGTGCCTCTTCAACAGTAGTTGTTGTAGCAGGTGTATCAAGTATAGGAATATTATCAGGTTGAGTAGCAGAAACAGCGGATACACCTGGAGCACGATCATCAATATCGTCACTGAACAGAGGAGCAAATAACCTTTCCATTTGTTGATGAGTAAGCTGGGGGCTTTGTAAAGCTAATGATGGGGGTTGAGGGAAGTTTAAGCGGTTGTGACCAGGTTCTAAGTTGTTATACTCGGAAGCCATTTCCGTGAGTTCATCAAAATGAGCATGAATCATTTCCATAACCTGTTTTGTACGACGATTCCAGATCCGGTAACCTTTAGAATTCTCACAATATCCAATAAAGACTCCAATGTTAGCTTTGGATTTGAGCTTTCCAAAATCATCATGATCATTATTTGGATAGCAAAGGGAACCAAATACATGAAAGTGTTTGAGATTCGGTTTATGGTTGTGGAGAAGCTCAAAAGGTGTTTTGTTGTGACGTTTTGTGATCATAGAACGGTTTTGAGTATAGCATGCAGTAGATACAACTTCTGCCCACAAGTAATCTGGAAGTTTAGCATTGATTAACATTGTTCTTGCAGATTCCACTAACGTTCGGTTTCGTCTTTCAACAACACCATTTTGTTCTGGTGTACGTGCAATAGATGTCTGATGCTGAATTCCCACTTTCTCATAAAATGCACGAAGGGTTTGGTTAACAAATTCAGTTCCTTTGTCTGTTCTGATTTGTCTGACGGTGTTTCGGAGTTGAACCTGTATTTTCGTGAGAAAGGTGATGATCATTTGTGGAGCTTGGTCTTTGCTTTAAAGAAAGTAGACCCAAGTCCATCGTGAGTAGTCATCAACAATTACTAAGATGTAACGTTTGCCATTGATCGTTTGCACGCGCATCGGGCAACACAAATCCATGTGAAGAAGATGAAGCACATGCTGAGAGCTGTGTTCCACCTTTGAAGGAAAATGAGCGCGAGTGCTTTTCCCTTATTCACAGGCTGAGCAAAGGTGATCTTTTGAACACCGGAATCGTGGGAGACCTTCAACTAGTTTGTGTCGAGCAAGGTTGGTGATGGTTTGAAAGTTTAGATGTGAGAGACGACGGTGCCATAGCCAGGATTTTGTTGATGTTGCCTTTGAAAGTAAGCAGATGGGAGATGAAGCAACCATGTCTTGCATAGAGATAGTGTAAAGACTAGAATTACGCGAGCCAGACATAAGGTCATTTCCTTGTAGATCACGAATGAAACAAGTTTTCTCCCGGAAAGCAACCTCCAAATCTCCATCACAAAACTGACCTACTGAAAACAGATTATGATCGAGGCCTTCCACATAGTAAACCCTGCTGATTTCGATGTTCCCATTGATATAGTCTACGTAGCCCATGATAGCTGTGAAGTGATCATTCCCGAATCTGACAGTGCCAATGAACTTTGCAATAAAGTTTGATAACAGTTTAAGGTTGCCTGTCATGTGTCGAGAACATCCGCTATCAACAATCCAGAGAATGATCTGTATCACCTGCATTACACACAGACGACACAGATGGAATAGAAGTAGATGTGGAAACCGAAATGTTAGAGGGTTCCAAAGCAGTTATAGTAGACATACACACATCAATAACTTTAGGCATCCATTTAAATCCTAATGTGTTATATATCCATTTCTGCCATCTATAACTACTGTTTGCTTTAGTCTTTGTGAATGCACTAGGTGGTACTACATTCTTAGGAGGTGAAACTGGAGCTACAGGGACACCAATGCTTGCCTTAGAATCTAAAGAAGGCGATCTACCAAGTACAAACTTAGAATGATTAGTGGGCCTAGAGGTATTCCGATTCTTAGGATTCCGTAAATGAGAGATTATAGCTTTAGCAACACATTTGTCATGACAATCAGAATTCATACTTTTAAGACAAATAACACAAGGTGCATCAGACTGAATATCAAAAGTACTTAAAGGTTTAGCATTTGTTACATCACTATTTCTATTACATTTGCCAGACGCAATGTCTATAGTGGAAGCAACGTGAGTCTTATTCATAGTCCTAGGGTGTTCTTCTACTTTATCATTCCTTATTGATCTTTTCTTAGGTCGCAACTTCCTATTCTTCGATTGAGTGCTCCTATGCTGTGAAGTGCAGACGTTTGGAAAAGATGCAACTATTCCTGTTTCAGTAGAAGGAAGCACGTTAGCAACTTGTGATTTGGCAGTAGGGATTCTAGGTTCACGATTACTAAGTGTTACTGGTGCTATTCTCTTAATCACGGTAGGCGGGAGTTGTTCATACTTTCCTAACATTTCTCTTAACTTAAAGATAGTGTGAATCAAATCTTGGTTTTCAGAACGAATGTTTCCAACAAAATTCATGACTTCTCTTGTGTGTGCAAGATAGTGATCAAGTTCGTTTGATGCTTCATGACGAGTCTTATTGAGTAAATCAAATATGACACCATATTCCTGTTTAACTTTTACAAGTTCTTGTTCATATTTTGAGATTTGACTTTTCAAAGACACGTTTTGATCATCTAGTTGCTCAATTTTAGGATCAGAAGATTTTGTATGCAACTGAGCGATTTTGTTTTGTAACACAAGTTGTTGATTGTGAATATCTTTTTGACACCAATTAAGACGACGTTTTGCATTGGAAAGTTCGTAAAGCAATCGTTCATTTTCAGCTTTTAAAGACTCGATCTGAAGCACATTATCAGTATTCTCAACAGTTACCACAGAGTTAACAGTATCAGCAGAGATATAATCAGATGCATATGACACAAAATTCAATAACACAATATTATGGATATCAGCACAGATAAAATCATTCAAGAGTCGATCAACATCTTTTCTCAACATTTTCTTTTTATGTTTAGTATTAGAAATAGATGTTTCTGTTTTCTCGAAAATGACCTTCAGCACTCCAAGTTCCTTATGAAAGTCCCGTTCCCAAGATAATGCACAATTTTTCAAAATTTTAACATTAGGTAAAAGATTTTTCTGAAAGATGTCTCTTTGTTCTCTCGCCAGAGGCGATTGAAAATGTTGAACCTTGATTTCAGAATGATATTCTATCTCATGTTCTAAAGTTTTGAGGTCAGCCATGAAAATGTTAAAATATCTAAGAATTTTTCGATTTTCAGGTTTTGAGTTTACTTCACTAATGGAAGGTAAAGGACCATAAATTTGTGCATAATCTGGTTGGGGATTAACATTAGAAGACTCAGACGTTGTTATGATAACCCTTGGTGTGTTAGTAGAATCCGTAGGTGTGACGAAAGTGACCGCTTTTTTATAATTAAAAGGTTTGTTGTAAACAACAGTTTCTAATTTTGATCGACTCTCGTCTTCTGCATCGAATTCCTCTTGACGATGATATTCAACAACACTCATAACAGTATCATCAATTTTATATTCTGCACTGGAAACTTCAGGATTTGGTTTAAATGCTTTGGTTGAAAGCTTAGGTTTGTAATCAGCAAGATTCGGTCCATATCCATTTGGATTGGGTTTTAAAGTAAACTTTTCAATGGCAGTTACTGACTCACCATGTTTGTAAACAACAGTTTTAAACTCTTTAAGTTTGCGTTGCAAGCCGATAATTTCTTCAAGATGATCATCTATTCGTTTCGTTGAATGCTTTTTGTATGCAGAGAACTGTTTTTGACAAGTTAACAACTCAGCCTTAGCCTTTTGATTTTCTAAGGTGAGAGCGTTAATTTGCTTTTTATGTTCATGTTTCAGTTGTTCTATTTCAGACAACAAAGCATTCTTCGAAGTGGCTAGATCACGCATCTGTCTCTCTAAATATTTTTCGTTTTGATGAGATTTAGTAAAGGCTACTTCAAAACCTTTTTCACGGTTTTCTTGAGTTTTGAAAAAGTTGAGTTTCATTTTTAAGCATTCAAAATCCTTGGTTAACAGTTTATTTTTACTTTTTAAATCCTTATTTAATGCACAACATTCTTCAATTTGGGATTGCTGGTCTTTAAGTAACAGAGCAAGATCTGGATGAGGCAAAAGTTCGGTTTGTTCAACGGGAGTCACAACATGATCATTATTTAGATCCTCAAGTATAACCACGGAGTCAATTTGATTATCAATGGAAACCATAAGGTCATCTTGATCGTCAAATGTAACTACGGGGTCTAGTTGAAAATCGTCGGAATGTGATGTAAATGACTCATTTTGAACATTCTGAGCCTTGCCGGATTCAGATGTTGGCGGAGATATTAGATCAGAGACAAATATGATTTGTTCGGGTACCTGAGACAAGCCATCAGTGTCATACACTGGACCTGTGTCACTCATGTGTAACTCATGCATATTAGCCATCAACATAACTGCTGCATTGGCCTGCTAGTCCTCCATATCATCATCTAAGTCTGCATTTGCCATAAAACTCTGTTCTTTGTCTGTGAGAGATCCACCAGCTTCATCCTTAAGAGCCAAAAGAAGAGCCTCTTTGAAATAAGCACTGCCCCTAGTCCTCGGCTTTGGGCATGCATTAGCCAGGTGTCCCTTCTCATTGCAGTTGTAGCATCAAAGACCATTCAACCCATTCTGAGCATTTCCTTGTTCCACCACTGGAGCTCTGTTGTTATTCCGACCCACAACATTAAACCCTTGACCACCGCCCATCTGACGACCATAACCACGATTTTGAACTTCAAATCGTCCATTGTTTACAGCAGCCTGATTTTGTGTGTTAGATGAGGAACGAATACGATTGTTGGATTTGTTGGTATAACGGCCAAAAGCATTAGCAATCATAACAAATCCTTGTTGCAATGCTTCAAATGGATCGATGTCCTCATTAGCTTCACTGACAATTGGTTGAGCATTGTTGTTGTTGTATGGAACCAATTGATTTTGTTGAGATTGTTGTTGTGAATGATCGTTTTGTGTGACAGAGGCAGTTGGTTGAGTTGCTTGTTGAGGAGGATAACTTTGTTGAGCATATAAGGCAAGTTGTTGATTTTCCGGATGTGTAGGTGGAGCAATTTGAGCACGGAGAATCCTTTCCCGATCAACTTCCTTTTCATGAGGCTTCAAGTAATCGTACAACAATCCATATGTAGAATGATGCATATTCTTCGCTTGACGGAGAAAAATGACATACTTCTCCCATTCAGGACCAAGACTACTCAGGAACTTAGTATTCACTGCAATTCTTGGGATGATGATGTTGTGTTTATCCAAATCATTGATGATGTCTGAAAATCGATGATGATAAGACTCTAGTGTCTCTCCAGGTTCAATCATGAAGTGTTTATAAGCCAAGTAAATTTTGGATTCCAAATCCTCCTGATTGAGTACAGATCCTTCCATAAGAAGATGAATATGTTCCCACATTTCCTTTGCAGTCTTTTGAGCATCAACACTTTGAAGAATTGGGTTAGGTAATCCTAAAAGGATATATTGCATTGCAAGCTCATCAGCTTCATAGTGTAGAAGTTCTGTTTGATTTAAATCTGCAACAGTAGCAATGTTCGTTTGTTCATCTCTTGGTGGATTGGCATTTGGATCGCCGGGTACAATGACAGTAGGCATCTGAAATGGACCTTCCAAGATAACCTTATTTAAGAACTTTCCATGTGGCTTCTTCAGATCACAAAATTGAAAGAACCTTATCACCCATTAATCGTAGTTTCCTGGAGTGAGCATTGGAGGTCTATCAAGTGATCCAGCCCCATGAATTGATTGTTGGCTGCTTAAAGCTTCACACATCTTAGAAAACCAAGTGGGTTCCTTCATAGTGTTCCTTGATGGATGTTGATTGAATTCATTTGTGTAGGGTTGAACTTGAAGACTTGGCGGTGTTTGAACCATTTGTGGTGGAGAAATTGCTCCAAGTTGTGGAGTATGTTGTTGATTAAATTGTTGTTGATAAATTGCTTGTTGTTGATTCCATTGTTGATGTTGTGGACTTAGTTGTTGTTGTCGTTGATAATAAGTGTAAGGGAAATAGTTAGAGTATGGTGGTTGTGACATGTTGAAAAACTTGTGTTGGTAAAAATGGATCTTTGTAGTTGAATGAACCTTTGTTGATGAAGTGTCCTTAGGCGTAGAAATCACAAGAAATCAAGTAGGACTTATGCGTAAAAACACCAAAGTTACGCGTAACAAATAGATTTACGCGTAGTTTTAGCTTACGCGTAAGTAGGGTAAATGCACTAAAGTTATGCGTAGACACAAAGTTATGCGTAGAAAGTTAGGCGTAGGATTACCTTATGCGTAAGACTAGGCTTAGGCGTAAGATGAATCTTATGCGTAGGATTTCTACGCGTAAGATTTATGGTTATGCGTAATTTTAGGGTTTTGCCCAAATGATCTTTTACACTATCACAGTGCAAAAGATATCCAAAGTCGATGTATTCTCTGGCTTATCCAAGCAAGAAAACACGGAGTAAACCACGAGAACGAAGATCACTCCAAGGAATAACTTACGCGTAATATTAGGGTTTTGATACGCGTAAGATTACTCGTAAAAATGATTTTGCCCAATGATGTTTCTAAACCAGTTTTTGTATGATGAAATAGCTTCAATAACACCAAAATGACACAAAAGTGTGAAACTTGATGATCCAAAGCTCTCAAAACAGTTACGCGTAGGTTTACACCCTCGTTCAAAAACAAGCTTAAAAACTTAGATCCACGCGTAAAGTTGGAAACTTTTTGCCAAAAACAAGTATTTTAACACCTTAAAACGTTGAAAGTACAAGAATCTTGGATTAAAAAGTGTAAAAAACGAGTTTTTAAGCAACCCAAAGATCACGTTAGCTTTACACGTAAGACCAAAAAACTTACTTCAAAAGCAATAACGATTCATCCAACTAGTTGGCGATTGATACCACTGTTAGGTCACTAGATTTACAACACAAGCTTAATAGAAAGAGATAAAGGCGATTGAATAAGTATCCAAACACACACACACGATATAAAGGAAACGGTTATGCGTAGAGAGTGAGTGAAAGAAATAACTTGAACAACCAACCCTCAAGTGAGGGTTATTACATAGTATTTATAGGCAAGGAGCTAGGGCAACACTCCTACTCCTTCCCTTTTCCTATTGGACATGGGCTCAGTACACCATAGACTTGAGCTTCTCAATGAATGACATAAGCTCCATTGCTCGCTTCTGCTTGTTCACAACCTTCACCAACATGTTTGCAATGTCTGCCAAATCTTCATTTTGCAAAATATTCAACTGTGAAATGCTTTTCACACCTGAATCAAAAGGATACAAAAGCTCCAACTCTGCAATCACGAAATCCCTCTCAGCAACACGAGCCCTAATATCTTGGGCTTTTTTGGTTAATTCTGCTTCGTCCACCCTAGTGACAGTAGCCTCCCTCCGAAACTTCTCCACCATCATGTCTCTAACGAGACTAGAACCAGCAGCAACAGCTAACTCCTCGCAGAAAGGCATTTTTGTAGTCATTTTCTTCTTTTGTTATTTTTTTTATAACAAAAAAGCAGTTAAAATTTTCCTTTGGTTTATGTGTGTTTTTATATGAGTTATAAGCTCTTTTGATTTGATAGCCACCTTGAGCCACCCATAGTAATTATAGCCTTTTGACTTATAAGCCATTTTGATTTGATAGCCAACTTGAACCAAAATAAGTAGAGTAGAATACTTGATGCATTTGTTTACTTGATTGCCAGTTTGAACATTTTTTTTCTTTAATTTGACAGGTTTCCATGCATCACAATAATCGTGACATTAGGAGACGGGTGTAAACATATTGGAAACGTGAATGGACTCAGAATAGTTGTATAGCTAAATTGTATATTCGAAAATTGTATTTAGGTGCCCTAAATTTATATGTCTTTAGTTCCCTTTCTTTTAAATTGTTATGGGCTCTAAAATTGTTAAGCGAATATTTTACCTAGTTTTTTAAACAAATTTTTTTAAGCGATATTTTTTAAGCAATAAACTTTGTCGTAATTCAAAACATTTTGAGCATGTATATCACCCAAGTATCTAGAAGAAAGTATGGTCTTTATATACAAACCTTCTCGACTTTTTTACAATAAGACAAGTGTATAATTGTACTATCACGTAAACCGATATATTCTGAGCGACTTTTTTAAAAGCGCCTTTTTTCATCTTAGCGATTTATGGCCACTATCACACAAACCCTGAAAAGAACTCTGCCTGATTTCAATTCTAAAATTTAGTTACAAGTCAAATGCAAATATTTTTTGTTGACTCTGTCACACAATAAGAAAAGTGTAAAGTATTATCACATAAACCAATGTATCATGTAAAGTACTTTCACATAAACCTATGTATTCTGAGCGACTTTTTAAATGCGTCATTTTTATATTAGCGATTTATGGCCACTGTCTCTTTAGACCGACTTGTTAGGTCACTAGTTTTACAACACAAGCATCAATAGAAGAAATAGAGAAGAGATGATCGGTTGAACCCTTATCCAAACACACGAAATAAAGAGAGAAAGGTTTAAGCAAAGAGTGAAATAGAAAAGAGAACAACCAACCCTCAAGTGAGGGTTATTACATAGTATTTATAGGCAAGGAGCTAGGGCAACACTCCTACTCCTTCCCTTTTCCTTATTGGACATGGGCCTAAGCTTATGGGCCTTCTACATAAGCTAGACCTTAAACAAACATAAAGGCCATAATAAGCTACCTATTACATATGAGTAACAAACACTTGAATTAAGGTTTAGGGGTGATTCCAACAAGGATGTTTCCATTGTCACGGGATTTTACAAGTCTATGATTCAATCCGAGAAATAGATTCTTTCACGGGATTTTACAAAATCAAGACAAAACCGTAAACAATGTCAGCTTGAATGTGTTGTAACAACTTTGGTTTTAGTGAATATCTGTTTTAGGGGAACATGTAGCGGTTCATTATCCAACATCAACAACATCATCAGAAATTCTTTACCCTTATGTAGACAACTTCACAAACCATAATGAGTCGAGTAGTATGCACTACTTCCCCCTGAGGTTGATCGTAAAACATCAAAGTACACGTTTCTCCCCCGTGATGGTTTCGAACACTCGGAAGCATCATTACGTGTACGACCATTAGTACGAAAAGTTCTTATCATAAGCAACCATCTTGAAAAGTCATGACTGAAGATTCTTGAAAGATTTTGCTTAGACTGTGAAGTATCATTGTCATTCAGTGGCATCGAATATTCAATGGGAATTGCTGATCACATCTCACCCATTCAGCCCTTTGGTAAACACATAATCCACATATTCTGTCGGCAATTGCTCTAACCACTTGGTGAAGTAAACCCGATATACCAAATTTGAACATGACGTAAAATTCCCCAGATTTGTTACTTAAGCTTGTACTAATCCTCGTGAAAAAGAAACGGTGTGCCCAATGTACAAAACCTCTTGACATATCCTCAACTGCGTGAGACACCAAAGTGATAGCTACGTTGTGGGTTAAGCGAGAAAGAATCACAACCGTAACTAAATAGCCAAGTCTTTATCACACTCAGTAAACACCAAAACAAGTCATCTTCGCGGAAGGGTAGAATGAAAGAAGATGAATTAAGTAAACACCTCTTAAAACCTCACTTCAAATTCCAATGAGAAATATCGTATAAACAACCATGTAGTCAACCATGTTCAATTATCAATTCAAGCCGTGACATAATATTCTCAGTGAATATGTATAAACCAAAGTATCAAACTGCATACCACGACACCTCTCATTATCATACCAAATCACAACAAATCTCATCATCAAATCGCATATAGCATGTCTCATATCTCATTATCATCAAATCTCAAATCTCGAGAAGCCTATCCGACCCAATCATGTGTATTATCCAACTTTGGTTACTTGTAAAATTCAAAGGCTGGTCTATAAAAGACAATCCAAACCAAGTCCAATCTTCCAAATAAAACCTTTTGAACATTCAGCTCAATACCACATTAATAACATCGGTCAAGAAACTCGAGCACATTCAATAACTTATGCCGTGAACAAATATCCTTGTGAAAGTCAAATTACCACTCATATAACAATTGATATTAATACTTTGTCCAAGTATGAAGGTAAAAAAAATTCGGATATCGAATAAATCAGTTTAACACGTATCATCAACAAAACTAAACTCGGATACCACTTATCATCAACAATACCATCCGTATATCACATTCCAGTCCAATCAATCATATGCAGCCCATGTTAACATTCTCGGCCCAAACAAAAACCATTGTACACTAGATTTATATCAATTGCAACGTGGCCCAAAAAAAAACCCATGATCCATAGAGACCATGACCTAATGTTACGGGTATTTAACACACGATTCTCACTCTTACATGATAATACACAAGCCAACCCTAAAAATACTCTCAAAACATCACGCCTCCATCATCAGCCTCGCATAACAAACCCTAGATCTCAAAACGCATCATATCAATTATAAATAATCTCATATCACATCTTTAATCTCCACCAATCCCTAAACCATCTCAATCAAGTATCCGTTCACACACCATCTATTGATTAGTACACGACCGCTACCTGGAAACTAAACACCTCACCACAGGGACGGCTAGAAGGTCATTAATGCCACAGGGATGGTTAAGGAAGACACGAATAGGCTTCGAGAACAAACCAAAGTTCAAGGTAGGAATAAATTAACATGTGCTTTAGATTCAATGAATATCAATTTTCTATATTTTATTTTTTATTTATATTGAACCGAACATAAATGTTTTGATTTAACCTTTTAAAGAGTTCAAATATAAAAAAAAACTTAGATTGATGAAGATAAATTTGTGTGAGACTTCTTCTAATGGTCGAGTATACACAAAAATTCTGAGATTATAGGCATGTTTTTATCTGATGATTATCATGAAAGATTAAAAACATTAAGGTATAACACACGCTGTTATATCTCGATTTGATTTTTCAGAAAGTTACAAAGGTTAAGATCTATGATGAATTTCTTTGTTGTTGTTTGGATCTGAAACGGTTAGCCACAAACACAAAGAGATCTGAGATCATGTAACTAGTTTTGCATTGTGTTGCTTTGTTTGAGTCGTGAGTTGATGTCCTTCAGATTTGATTTGAAACCAAGGGAGAACTAAACCTAATAGTTTTAGTTCAAGCTTGTTTATTTCGAATAGAAGCAAGAGACATGTCTTCAAAGTAAGAATCTATGATGATATTTCTTATTCGTGTTAATAGATTTTCATGGTCAGATTTACATTTGAAGTACACGAAAGAAATATGAGATTCATGACCTTAAGATCTATATGTATGATATTTGAGATTCTTATTCAACAAACCGCATCTCCTTTTGACCTTAATTAGACAACTCGCATTTGACTCAAAAGTCAAATCGCATCAAAGATTTTGTGACAACTCGCATCTAATTTTTACAATCAAATCGCTTTCAAAAAAGCATTTTAGACACAAATCGCTTCTTGTCATAATCACACAAACCGCATCAAGAGGACATGACACAAACCGCATACCACAAGTGTCAAAACACTTGGGTGACAAATCGCATAAGATACAATGAACCTGGACAGAAAATAGACAAACCGCATAGAGAGTAAACGAATCTGGACATATCTTTGACAAATCGCTGATAAGAAGAGCTGGACCACAACTTGTTTAGACAAACTCAGAAATTGTCAAGAACTGCTTAAAAAAAACATATCCAGTATAGTAAGACCAATTAAAAACCATATATCAATCTTAAAAGTGACCACGTTTAAACAGTTTCAACACCCAATAAATTTATATTCAACACAAGCATAACCACATCAAATAGCATCCAAAAATCACACAAACCGCATTAAAGAACCATTTGAATCAACACAAACAACAAAACCTAAGCTCTGGTACCATTTGTAGGATCGTATATTTTATGTTGTTTAGATGATTCGGGTGGTCTAGGATTATGATTATACAATAAAGCCATAGTTAGAGAGATGAAGAGAGTAGAGGGTGTTCTAGAGAGAGAAATAATCAAATGAAAAGGTTAGATTATGAAGAAGCACCACCCTTCCCTTAGTGGGAAGGGTATTTATAGTTACAAACTAAACGCCCTCTTGTCGGGCTGTGGATCAGGTATACAGTCGGTAAAGACCCGTCCTTCCTCCACGGTGTTACACTAAACTAATAACTAAGCTATCAACTAACTAATTGACTATTTAATAACATAAATAATGATATGTCTACGAGCTAACTTATGCTAGATTATATTTGGGGTGACCGACACTTCACTATGGAATTTCCAATTCCTAACAGAATTCGAGTGATATTTATAGGCCAGATCTGGTTACGACGTAACTTAAGTTGAGAGTTACGCCGTAACACCATTATGTTCGTAATTTGAACTGAAAATGCTGGTAACGGCGTAACATCTAGAAGGAGTTACGCCGTATCTTCAATAAATCCTGGTTACGCCGTAGTTGAGACAATAGTTACGGCGTAGCTTGCAGCGGCGCGGAACCTCATTTGACCTAGTTAGTAACATCGTAATTTTGGAGAGAGTTAAGCCGTAATCTTCAGTTGAGTTAGTTTTCTGAGCCACGCTTCTGTTACGACGTAATGTGAGAGGGGAGTTACGCCGTAACATCTTTAAAATGAGCATACTATAATATATCTTCAATAAACTCTCCAAATCCGCGTCTCTTTAGCTCTGATGCTCGTAATTTACCTGAAAGTGAAATATAGAGGAAAACAAGCGTAAATCCATATAAATGATATAAAATACGAGGGAAATTGACACTTAATATTCATGACTATTTGATGTTATCAAATATCCCCCCACTTGAACTATACTTGCCCTCAAGTAGACCTTATTAGATAGATTCCTAAAAAGATATCTCCCATTACCTAGAAAATATAAGTTTACAAATCCCTTATGCTAGAATAAAACAAAGTCGAACACCTCACGAAATGGGAACAAAACACTCAAATCTCTCGACTATTCTAAGTGTCAATTTTGGGGTGATCACTCATTGCACAGTCATAGCATGTATTCTATCATAAGCTTGGCGGTTACACAAATCTCCACCACTAGAGTTAAGGACAAAATAATTCTCGAAGGCAATATGGGTAGACACGACAAGGGTTAAGGGTGATTTGTCATTACTAACATGTCATGGCGAAGTGTACTAAATCAGTGATACATGACCAAATCCATGGCCAAGACACCAAAGATTGCTCGCTGCATCACCTAGACACGCTTCATGACTAAAGGGTAAGATAAGACATGGGATAAAATTGGTGTAAAACAAAATCAAGAAGATGGTCTAAATCTATAACCAAGTCATCACTACTTACTGTTCGCAAAAAGTTTAAGTTTCGAAGTTAAGAAACCGGATCATGATAATACCAGGTAGATGTGCCATTAGAGGACGTCATGATGGGCACATTTCCAACTTCATTCTTCAAATGTGACCGAGGTGGCCTTCTCGATACTAAATCTATAGTAAGCTCATAACAATAGTGCTAATAACATCGCACTTTACAATCAAATAAATAACAATAACTATAGTTTTATTTTTTATTTTTTATATATATATATATTTTTCGAATCACATATTTTTTTCCCAACAAAACATAATAACTAAATATAACATCCCCCCTACTTGAGATGAACATTATGAGAATTTGGTGGGTCTTCAATGATCTTTAAGGATATGTCATCGACGAAAGCGTGATTCCCAAACCTTTCCACTTGAACCTTGAACTTAGGCAAATAATGACTTCCCAATTACAAATAAAGACTACAGGATAGGCTAAGGTGTAATGGTATAACGAAACAATATGTTGGGAGAACAAAATGAAAGAAATGGCTCAGAAGGGTGTATCTAGGGGTATCTTGCACTAAAGGTGAGTGAAACAAAGGGTTTAAAATGGGGGTCGAGAAGTCGAGGTGACAAATCGATAGACACACAATGATAGGCTATTTGGGTGATAATCCTATAATACTGCCTTCTTAAACTGAAAAGTCCAAATACGTCGAGCTAACTCAACATACCTCATCTACGGTCTCGAAATGATGTAAAGGCCAAGTTCTAAAGTTTACAAGCTACCGGTACACTCATAATTTGGTGGATTTGGGGTAAAAATATAGAAACGGATAAGGCTAATCTCACCATATAATATCAAGGGATATAAAGTGCTCGGCTAAGGTCTAATCTAATTAGGTTAAGAAAAATATGTCAAAATTTTAAAAATGGCATAATTTTTCAAAGTAAACTAGAAAAACGAGGGCAAAATAAAGTTCAAGAGACAATTCTACTCCCGTCCCCCACTTGAAATGTACAAAGTCCCTTTTGTAGTAAGCGTTAAATAAAGGTGAAGAGAAAAGTAGAATTAGAGCGAGAACTTCCCTGAAATTTGCTCCAAAAAGAAAGAAGGCCCACGAAAGGAATCGTGTCTTCGCATAAGCATCCACGAGCAAACTTCAATCCCTGAAATCACACTACCGACAAGCATAATTCTAAAAAAAAAGAAAAAAAAAAGAAAAATGAAAAAGAAACCTAACTCACTTTCGTAGGAGTCACGATTGCATTTAGCATATGCAACAAGCCTTTTAAACCACTTGGTGTCTGATATGTGCAAAAACACATATCATTTCTTTATCAAATAAAACCCAAAATAACCAAGAAAGAGCCGTTTATTGCTAATATTTGTGGTTTTCTTGAGTTTGTGCTTGTGCAGGTACGGATATGTCAAACACACAAAAAGGAACCAAATCAGACGAAAATCCGAGCACGAGACATTAAGAGAGTTTAAGCTGAGCCGGAAGGTCGAGATTGTGCATTTGTGAAGAGTATTATTCTCTGAGGATGATTTTTAGAAGTTATAATCAAGTTTGAAGAATTGTCAGAATTAGTCCCTGAACTTTGAGCTTTTGGCAAGAATGACCCTTCAAGTTTCAGAATTTACAAGTTCAGCCCTTGGATTATTTGTGAATGACAAGATTGGCCCTTGAAAGAAATTTTCAGAATTACAATTTTGGACCCTGAAGTTTTAGTTTATACACATTTGGTCCTTAATATACTACTTGGATCACTAAATTAGTCCAAAGTCCAAATTCAATACAAAAGCCCAAATCCATAAACACTTACCCGGTCCAAGCCCAAAGTAAAACAATACCCGGTCCTTTAATATCTTAACCCGTATATTCCACCCGTTTACGCAGCTTAAACCCGATACTCTTTTAATATCTTAACCCGTATACCACATGGACCCCGGTCAACCCATCCAATAACCCGATCAATGTAATCAAACAATAATAAAAAAACCGTGCGAGCCAATATTCAAACCCTTTTACCCAAACCCAGTTTTACATGAACCCTAATTACCCTTTGGTCAAATTGGTCAAATTAACAGCAATTAAGGGTAATCTTGTACTTTCGTCTGACACACTTGACATGTGCCTACTGCCAGGTCATCAATCCGCGTGCAACATATCAATCTCTGCTCTCTGATTGGCTGTTGATGCGTGGCATGTGCAATCCAAGGTTTGAAATCATTTGGGATACGTGGAAGGTGATCTAATGGCTCTAAATGCAATCAAAGAAGCACAAATGAAGATTTCTAGATCCTTCCTTGGCTTGAGCTCGTGGCTATAAATACCCCTTATTTCACCATTGTAAAGCATGTAGAGTAGGAGTAGATTAGGAGTAGTCTGAGTAGCTTATTTTTAATGTCTGAACTTAAATTCTGTATTTGAATCTTTCTTTGTACTCAACTTTTATTAATGAAGTAACTTTCAGTTTAATATCTCAATTGTTAATCTCTGTTTTAAGTCTAATTTCAGTTGTTGATTAATGTTTTACAAGGTTTTTCAAGTTTTATAATAGCTTATCTCAAATATACTCAGAATCTACTTTTAAAAACACTACTAGTCAAACTTAGTCAAGAATGCAGATATTTGGTTTAATTGTTCTGGACTGCTGAATCAGATGGATGTGGATTGAATTTGAGTTCGATTTGAGTTTGATATCAGTTTTAGAATAGTGGTTTCTGGTCTCAGTTAGCATGTCATTGTGACAGGACCAATGTAAGTTCATTTCTGAGTTTTGCATTTTAAATCTGTAGTATTATAGTAATTGTAGTGCTGATAATAGTTTAAATCTCTTATAGCTTAGATTAGATTTGTAGTTTAATCTGTTTCATTATCTGTTTTCATATTATACTCCTATTTGTCATTTCTGCAGTTATAGATCAGATCCATATTAGTGCTTTAGTATTGTCATATTTGCTTCATTAAGTTTAATTTGATTAGTGTGAATATAGATCTAAGGTTAAGAAGGCTTTGATTAAGGTTTTAGTAAGTTGAGCTTTACATCAGCTACATTAAGTAGTGTTTGGGATATGATAGTATTCTGAGCTTGTGGTATGCTAATTAGTTAAATTCTGTTGATCTACATTAGTTGAGTTTATTTGAACTTATTTTAGTCATCAGATTGTAGTTTGAAACACTCAAAGTCAATTTGGCAATTAAACTGATCTCATAAGCTCATCAGTTAGGTTAGATGATTGCATAAGTATCAATTAGTGTTAGAATCATATAGGTTAGCTTGCATTAGCTTCTTTTCATCATAATTCACCATTCTCAGTTAAAAAATTGGAATCAAATCTCATTTTAGTCAAACTTTCAAATCTGTCTTAAAATAGTCAAAAGTTGAATAACCAGTTTTCATCAAACTTTCTAAGCTTTGTATTAGCTTCATTTAAGCTTGTCTTGTTCTGAAATTTGGTACAATTACTCTTTGGTTGGTGGTCTTGAGAACCACAGTTCTGATTTACACATTAGCTTATTGAATAAGCCTGTGCAACAGCTTAAACATAGGGGTTAAGAGCTGTTTGGATAGAGTAGACAATTAGCTCAAATACTTGGTAGATTGCTTATTAGAGGTTAGGATTAGAAGTAATTAGTTGCTGGTAGGTACTTTTAGTATAATATAGCTTATGAGAAAGTTTGGTAGCTTTTTGTGCTTATTAGCTTATTCATTAGTGCTTATTTTCAAAACAGTTACCTTGCAGCTGGTCATTTTTACACATAAGCCATAGTTTTTATATTTTTCTTAAAATTAGAATATTATTTTAGATTTTTACTGAATTTTTCATAAATTTTCATCACTGTTTAGTATTTTTCACAATTTAAAACAGTTTTTAGGTATTTTTAAATAGCTTTTATTGCAATTAAATCAGAAAAAGTTCAAAAAAATAATTTTTCAATTTTCACAAATTAAGTTAAATATAAAAAGCAAAAAAATAATTTTTCTAGATTTTTCCTAGCTTATTTTGTAATTTTTAGCCATTTAATTAGATTTAAATAGTTTTAAATTCGTAGAAAATAGAAAAATAATCAGAAAAATATAAAATTAGTTTTGATAATTCTCTTAGGTTATTTTAGATTTTATAAAAATAGTTTCATAATTTTCCCTTTAATTTTCATAATTTTTAGTATTTTAAGTTAGTTTTAAATGTTTAAAATTAGTTTTTAATTCTAATAAATTCAAGAAAAATCCTAAAAATTAGTTTTAATTCTTAAATAGTTTTCAAATATCATTTTTAGTATAAAAGTAATTTTAGATCATAATTAGGATTTAGATTAGACGTAGTTGCATTTTATTTACGTTTCATTTATTACAATTTAGTTTTATTTGCGTATTTAGGATTTCCCGTAGTGTAATTTCCATTTTATGCTTCCCTTGCCCCGTAGTTTAGAAAACATCATAATATCCCCTTCTCTTATTCAAATCCCGATAATCGTGACGTGAGTTGGAAATTCCATTCAACCCTCGTTCGGAACGATCTCGGTGCTCAAACCTAACACGTTTGAGTTACCCAAATACTACACACTCTTATTATTGATTTTTAGCGAATCAATTTTTGGCGCCGCTGCCGGGGAGGGCTTCTAGCGAGTTTTCGTATTCCGTCTCGAATCGCGTGCATTTGAAGATCCTTCCCCGAGTGAAGTTACCGTCGTTTTTGTAAATATATATTTTTGAAAAATCCAAAAACATCTAAAAACACCAAAACATTCTTCCTAGAGTGTTTACAAAATCATAAAAATTAAAAAACCTACAAAACAAACCCGAACGTCAATTGTTATGTCGACTCACCTCAGAAATACAACCTATACACGGGGTATAAGGAAAGTCTTGACATTAAATTGCAGACTGAAGAACGATCCACTCTTCGTTCCCGCTCCGCTGCGCGTACTTTTGAGAGCTACCGAGCACCGGTTGACGTGACGGTTACAAAAATATTGTGTTTTCTTAAATATAAAAACCCAAAAAGATTTTCCTTTTCAAATTTTGTTTTCCTTTTATGTTTGCTTTTATCAAAAACCCAAAAATATTCTTCTTTACCCTCTGATTTGATAATTCTTTCCTCTTATCCCTCTTATATTTGATTCTTATGGACTCCTTCGACTATTTCTGTCAGTGTTGTAATTCACGTTTGGGATATGATTATCCGTGTTATAATCATATGTTCCCCAATTCTTTCAATAATCCTCAAAATTTTTCCGACTACCCTCCACAGCCCAAGGTATCTTCGTTCGATCCACGTTATTGTTATGGGTGTGGAGATATGGTAGATTCGTCGAATGATTTTCGTTGTTTACGGTGTATACCTGAGATACATCCTATTTATGAAGAACCCGTTCCGATTGTGAATTATGATTCTATGATTGAAGAACCCACCGGGGGTTTCGGGGATGTTTCTTCATGGATTGACGACGCTTTTGAGCAACATCGAATCGCAATGGAATGCATGTTAATAACTTTCATGAGTCAATATCAACAAAGTATTAATGCAGAACCCGTTCAAGTTATGAAAGACGATCACACCATTCCGGAGCCACCCGAAGAACCCACCGAGGGTTACGGAGACGATTTCTTTGAACGTCGTGCTTTTATTAACAACATTGAAAAACTTGAAGCATTGTCAAAAATTTTGAAATATAAGCTTGATGAACCCTTGATTCCTACTCCCTCTCCGGTGAGGGAGATGGAACATGTTTATGAACCCGAGGTGATTCCCGTTTGTACTCTCGACTCTAATCCAAAGAATTCTAGAATCGATCCTTCTCTTTCACGATTCGCTATTACGAGTTTGTCGAGTTACAACAAAACGGAACGAAATTATGAGCTTAAAACGATTTCTAAACAGAAAGAACCGGAGACCACAACGGAAGTGGTGGAAATTGCTAGCTCTCAGAGCACACCACTTGTCCCACCTCCGGAATCTTCCAAATACATTTACTCTCTCATCTCTAAGCCTTTCATTTCTGACCCTTCCCCTTCACTCACGCCGGTTGAGAGAAGTGACGTTCTTTTGGAAGAGGTCGATGATCATGTTGAGGTGTTCTCCGATTCCTATAATGATTCTTATGGAGACATCGATTTTGTCGACGATTTACCTTTTGAGCCCGTCTATATAGCAGAAGAAAATGATCTTGAGCCGGAAGATGAAGAGATTGAGCTTAATGATATAGAGATCGAGGATGAAGCATTACGTGAAACATTGTCGAATGTTTATCTTCTCATTTCTAAGATTGAAGCCTTAAATGATAATTCAAGTTCGCCTCCTATCTCCGTTAAAGATAGTGATTTCTCTCCCGAGCTTGATACTTTCCGATTTGATGAAGAGATTAGTGGCAGTCCCACTATTGATGATGTTTATCCTCCGATTCTTGAGCGATTCTACTTCGATGTCGATATGAGGAAAGTGATGAACGAGATTTCTGATACTCCGACAAGTGACCCGATCATTGAGGATGCGATTGATGAACTAATACCGCCGGGTATTGAAGATGTTATGAATGATCCCGAGGGGGATATGGTTGTTCTTGATGGTTTTCTTGACTCTCCTCTTTCTAATGAGTCCACCATCCTTTATCCTGTTGAGCCGACATGTGAAGACAAAATCTTTAAACCCGGGATATTTGACATAGATGAGCTTTATGCTAAAACCATTTTTCGAGATAAGGATCCTCCGATGGATGCCCTCATTTGTGAGCCTACACACTTAATCCCTTACCATGAGCTACCGTCTTTCTTGGAGTTTTCTCACTTTGATCCGTCATCCCTTCGTCCACCTGCAAAACCACCGGATGATGGATCATTCTTTCATGATATACCTTATCCACCCATTTTCTTCTCCACCCATCCCGCCCAGTCTCATTCTTTCGGGAATGAGGACACCGTTTTTGACCCTGGTATCTCTACCACTTTCTTCCCCAAGGACAAATGAATTCGGGGACGAGTCAGGCTAGCGACTCGGTGAAGAAAAATAGTAGCGCTTCGTGGGAGGCACCCCATGCTTATCTCTATCTTCTTTCTATTTTCTAATAAGTGACATGAAGGGGTTAGCCTCTTCGATTTCTCGTGTTTGGTTGTTTGTGATGTTTTTGTCTAGGATTTTCCCGATATGAAGACTCTCGCACTCGAAGTTTGTCGTTTCTCCACTCGAGTTTCATGATCGTTGCTTATGGAAATCCGATATCCTAATCTTATCGACTAACGTTTATCTTTTAGCATACTTCATAAACGGCTTTTAGATTTTCGTTATTTACCCTTACCTTTAAACATTGAGGACAATGTTTCGTTTTAGTCTGGGGTGGGTAATCTTCGATTTGATTTGACCGCACTTGCTTATTTTTTGTCGTATACTCTCGCAACCCCGTTTTTCCTTAGAGAATGTAAAATTGTGCAAAAAGTGAGAAAATTTTAAAAATTTTTTTGTAAGCTTTTGTTAGTTTTATGATCGAAAAGTTCTTGCTAGTCTCTTAGAAGTTTTTTAAATATGCGTTTTCTTGAAATAGACTTTGCTAATTCCTTAGACAAGAGGCTATAAAATGCGATTCTAGCTCACAAGGCCAAGAATTTGCAAGTCTCCCTAAGTGATTTTAAATATGCGAAGCTTTAACAAGAATTTGCTAGTTTCTTTTAAGTAACTTTAAAAATGCAAGACTTGAGATTATTTGACGAAGCATTAGCTAAGTTAATATATGTTTTGATACCTTGTTGACTTTCCGCTGGTGAGAGTAGGAATAGAATTCTGACTTGACCGGGCGTGTTGAGCCCTAGCTTGTTCCCTTAACCATAGGTAATCTAAAAAATTATCGGCTAAGCATCCGCGGATCTCATTATTTGTGATTTTAAATTTGCGGAGATCGAGAAATGATAGAGTTACTTATGAGTTTAGATGCTAAGCGTGGAGTAGTTGGTTCTCTTTAGAGCCCATCGAAGGTACTTATGGCTTTTTGTTCCCACAAAATTGCTTCACCCCATATCTGTTAAATAATAATTAGAGATGTTGAGTTTTTGGCGATAGTTAGTTCTTTATCTTCTTAAAAGAATCTTGTTTTAAAAATTGGGTACACATCAAAGATCCGTAATAAATAAATAAGCAAGTAATAAGTAAAGTTATGAGCTGCGGTGTCAAGATCGAACCCTTGGATCTTTAGCCAGGATTGAGTGAGGTTCTTAGTCTAGCCAACCGGGATCCTCATTTCATGAAGCCTATAGTCTTGGAATTACCCCGTGAAGCTCCGTAGTTCATAGCTCATTTAAGTATAAGTGCAAAAAAAAAAAAAAAAAAAAAAAAAAGTGAAAAAAGAAAAAGAAAAAAAAAAATGAAAAGTAAAAAAATATAAGTGAATAAAAATTCCTTGATGTGGACCTCATTTTTGAGACAATGGTTCTTGAGAGAAGATGGATAACTAATTAGCGACTTAGCTTTGTATCTTTATCGGATTAATTCTTATCAAAACGAGAAATTTGAAGAAATTTATTTCGCACAAAAATAAAATAATTAGAGGAAAATAGGAAAATGGGAACAAACGGTAATTACACAAGTAACTTCCATGGGTAGTGTTAGCATCTAGAATCATATTTAACAATGATTTCGATTTTACGCTTAGTTTGGGGACTTGTGAAAAATCAGGGACGATGTATTCTATCCGTATGGTCACTTCACGCTGTGTTGTGTTTCTTACTCCGTGATCCTAACGTGTCGTTTGAAAAATGTTGGAGTTATTGATCGACATGAAAGTTCAACAAACCGTCGTTCATAATCGGAATGTGCTTAATCGTAACATCTATACATGTGAATTAAAAGGTAAACGGGGCGTTTTTAGAATTAAGGCTTTCTTAATCTCTTTTGAGGAATCTTTGCTACTTCTTCATAGGTTTATTAGAAAGAGATTGAAATCCTTGGTTTTAGAAGCGTGAGTTGATTGCATTGCGTGAGGACACGACAATGGTCTCGTCTGGGGTATTTTGATATGTGCAAAAACACATCATTTCTTTATCAAATAAAACCCAAAATAACAAAGAAAGAGCCGTTTATTGCTAATATTTGTGGTTTTCTTGAGTTTGTGCTTGTGCAGGTACGGATATGTCAAAACACACAAAAAGGAACCAAATCAGACGAAAATCCGAGCACGAGAGATTAAGAGAGTTTAAGCTGAGCCGGAAGGTCGAGATTGTGCATTTGTGAAGAGTTTTATTCTCTGAGGATGATTTTTAGAAGTTATAATCAAGTTTGAATAATTGTCAGAATTAGTCCCTGAACTTTGAGCTTTTGGCAAGAATGACCCCTCAAGTTTCAGAATTTACAAGTTCAGCCCTTGGATTATTTGTGAATGACAAGATTGGCCCTTGAAAGATATTTTCAAAATTACAATTTTGGACCCTGAAGTTTCAGTTTATACACATTTGGTCCTTAATATACTACTTGGATCACTAAATTAGTCCAAAGTCCAAATTCAATACAAAAGCCCAAATCCATAAACACTTACCCGGTCCAAGCCCAAAGTAAAACAATACCCGGTCCTTTAATATCCTAACCCGTATATTCCACCCGTTTACCCAGCTTAAACCCGATACTCTTTTAATATCTTAACCCGTATACCACATGGACCCCGGTCAACCCATCCAATAACCCGGTCAATGTAATCAAACAATAATAAAAAAACCGTGCGCGCCAATATTCAACCCCTTTTACCCAAACCCAGTTTTACATGAACCCTAATTACCCTTTGGTCAAATTGGTCAAATTAACAGCAATTAAGGGTAATCTTGTACTTTCGTCTGACACACCTGACATGTGCCTACTGCCAGGTCATCAATCCGCGTGCAACATATCAATCTCTGCTCTCTGATTGGTTGTTGATGCATGGCATGTGCAATCCAAGGGTTGAAATCATTTGGGATACGTGGAAGGTGATCTAATGGCTCTAAATGCAATCAAAGAAGCACAAATGAAGATTTCTAGATCCTTCCTTTGCTTGAGCTCGTGGCTATAAATACCCCTTATTTCACCATTGTAAAGCATGTAGAGTAGGAGTAGATTAGGAGTAGTCTGAGTAGCTTATTTTTAATGTCTGAACTTAAATTCTGTATTTGAATCTTTCTTTGTACTCAACTTTTATTAATGAAGTAATTTTCAGTTTAATATCTCAATTGTTAATCTCTGTTTTAAGTCTAATTTCAGTTGTTGATTAATGTTTTACAAGGTTTTTCAAGTTTTATAATAGCTTATCTCAAATATACTCAGAATCTACTTTTAAAAACACTACTAGTCAAACTTAGTCAAGAATGCAGATATTTGGTTTAATTGTTCTGGACTGCTGAATCAGATGGACGTGGATTGAATTTGAGTTCGATTTGAGTTTGATATCAGTTTTAGAATAGTGGTTTCTGGTCTCAGTTAGCATGTCATTGTGACAGGACCAATGTAAGTTCATTTCTGAGTTTTGCATTTTAAATCTGTAGTCTTATAGTAATTGTAGTGCTGATAATAGTTTAAATCTCTTATAGCTTAGATTAGATTTATAGTTTAATCTGTTTCATTATTTGTTTTCATATTATGCACCTATCTGTCATTTCTGTAGTTATAGATCAGATCCATATTAGTGCTTTAGTATTGTCATATTTGCTTCATTAAGTTTAATTTGATTAGTGTGAATATAGATCTAAGGTTAAGAAGGCTTTGATTAAGGTTTTAGTAAGTTGAGCTTTACATCAGCTACATTAAGTAGTGTTTGGGATATGATAGTATTCTGAGCTTGTGGTATGCTAATAAGTTAAATTATGTTGATCTACATTAGTTGAGTTTATTTGAACTTATTTTAGTCATCAGATTGTAGTTTTAAACACTTAAAGTCAATTTGGCAATTAAACTGATCTCATAAGCTCATCAGTTAGGTTAGATGATTGCATAAGTATCAATTAGTGTTAGAATCATATAGGTTAGCTTGGATTAGCTTCTTTTCATCATAATTCATCATTCTCAGTTAAAAAATTGGAATCAAATCTCATTTTAGTCAAACTTTCAAATCTGTCTTAAAATAGTCAAAAGTTGAATAACCAATTTTCATCAAACTTTCTAAGCTTTGTATTAGCTTCATTTAAGCTTGTATTGTTCTGAAATTTGGTACAATTACTCTTTGGTTGGTGGTCTTGAGAACCACAGTTCTGATTTACACATTAGCTTATTGAATAAGCCTGTGCAACAGCTTAAACATAGGGGTTAAGAGCTGTTTGGATAGAGTAGACAATTAGCTCAAATACTTGGTAGATTGCTTATTAGAGGTTAGGATTACATGTAATTAGTTGCTGGTAGGTACTTTTAGTATAATATAGCTTCTGAGAAAGTTTGGTAGCTTTTTGTGCTTATTAGCTTATTCATTAGTGCTTATTTTCAAAACAGTTACATTGTAGCTGGTCATTTTTACACATAAGCCATAGTTTTTATATTTTTCCTAAAATTATAATATTATTTTAGATTTTTACTGAATTTTTCATAAATTTTCATCACTGTTTAGTATTTTTCACAATTTAAAACAGTTTTTAGGTATTTTTAAATAGCTTTTATTGCAATTAAATCAGAAAAAGTTCAAAAAAATAATTTTTCAATTTTCACAAATTAAGATAAATATAAAAAGCAAAAAAATAATTTTTCTAGATTTTTCCTAGCTTATTTTGTAATTTTTAGCCATTTAATTAGATTTAAATAGTTTTAAATTCGTAGAAAATAGAAAAATAATCAGAAAAATATAAAATTAGTTTTGATAATTCTATTAGGTTATTTTAGATTTTATAAAAATAGTTTCATAATTTTCCCTTTAATTTTCATAATTTTTAGTATTTTAAGTTAGTTTTAAATGTTTAAAATTAGTTTTTAATTCTAATAAATTCAAGAAAAATCCTAAAAATTAGTTTTAATTCTTAAATAGTTTTCAAATATAATTTTTAGTATAAAAGTAATTTTAGATCATAATTAGGATTTAGATTAGACGTAGTTGCATTTTATTTACGTTTAATTTATTACAATTTAGTTTTATTTGCGTATTTAGGATTTCCCGTAGTGTAATTTCCATTTTATGCTTCCCTTGCCCCGTAGTTTAGAAAACATCATATTATCCCCTTCTCTTATTCAAATCCTGATAATCGCGACGTGAGTTGGAAATTCCATTCAACCCTCGTTCGGAACGATCTCGGTGCTCAAACCTAACACGTTTGAGTTACCCAAATACTACACACTCTTATTATTGATTTTTAGCGAATCAGTGTCCCAAGTGGATGAGTGTAGTCTCGTGAGGGCTTACAGGGAACATACCACAAAGTTCATTTAAAAACTAATACAAGGTTATTGTGTTTAAAAAGAAATAAGTGTTACAGAGGATAGTTACGTCATAACCCTTATAAGGAGTTACGCCGTAGTTAATGCAAAACCTGGCAGACGCTATAGGAGTGTAGCTACGGCATAACTGTTGCGTGGGATTACGCCGTGATTGGTATTGCTCTGAGAAGGACTGCTGCAAAAAAGTATGTTACGGCGTAACATCTGAAAGGAGTTACGCCGTAACTATGGACATATCAGGTCCCCGTTCAGCATGCTGCAACAACTTTTCTCCATTTTCCTACAAAATGGATAAAAACATAAAACCAAGCAGAAATGGAAATAAAATAAATGAAAGAGATAATTCGGGCTGTCTCCTGAAAGAGCACTTTTCTTTATTGACGAGTCTTTAAGTTAGACTCAAAGTGTTGGGATAAAGTCAAAGTGCTGAAGAGTCAAAATGCTGCTAAAGAAGAAAGTCAAAGTACTGCTTGTTCATCAAAGTACTGCATGGTTAAAGGACTGCAATGCAAAATCATTAAGGATTATTATGTAATTCTAGAATATTCTAAGTTTAGTTTAGTATTACTTGACGTACAAGGAATAGAATTGTAAACCGTCTAGGGTTATCCTTATGCCTATAAAAGGACCCCTAGATTGGCATTAGAAAAAGAGAGAATGTACGTGCAATATTAGAGTTTATTAAGTTCGATATTAGAGTTGTTAGGGATTGTTAGTGAATCTGTGTATTAAGCAGGTTCAGAGTTTTAATATAATTGTTAAAGTAAAAGTTAATTCTTCTTAGCTTTATTCAAGTAAATTCCGCATACTTAATAGAGTTAATTCAGTGTTTCATTGTCAGTGACTTAGGATTTATCCGAAGTTGCTAAGCCCTTTACAAGCTAAATAAGTTAGTTTGGTTAGAGTACATCGATCCAAAAAGTGGTATCAGAGCTTGTATGGAAACTCTGATTAAGAAGAAACCCTTAAAATCTAGTTAAACAACAAACCCTAAAGATGTCGACTGAAGCTGCACCACCCCCATCCATTACCTCACTCAGAATTCCTATCATTAAGAAGGGAGAGTATGATCTTTGGAGCATGAAGATGAGGCAGTACATTGCTATTACAGACCATGCACTGTGGAATGTAATTGTCAATGGTAATAAAGTTGTTGCAGATCCCATTGAAGTTCCTGGACAACCTAAACCACCTAAGGCTGTCTTGCCAGCAGCTACAATAAGGAATCAAGAAAAAGCTCTCAACATCCTATTGTCTGCTATACCTGATGGTCACCTACTCAAGTTTCATGATGCTAAGGATGCTAAACAACTATGGGCTGCACTCAAGACAAGATTTGGAGGTAATGATGCTTCCAAGAAGATGCACAGAAATCTGTTAAAGCAACAGTTTGAAACATTCACTGTTGGTGAAAGAGAAGGTCTTGATGCTGCCTATGACAGATTCCAAAATCTTCTTAGTATGCTGGAGTTATACAAAGCAGAGGTATTTGTTGAAGATGCAAATCTGAAGTTCTTAAGGAGTTTACCATCTACATGGCATGTGATTGCTACTATGATCAGAGGACAACCTGGTTTGGATGTTATGGACTTTGATGATCTCTACAACCATTTGAAGGTGTATGAGCGTGTGAGATGAATGGACAAACAAGTTCAAAATCTCACAATATTGCTTTTGTGTCGTCTGAAAAGAGTGGCAGTACTTCCACTAAAAGTACTACTTACCCTACTCAAACTACTGTTGCTCAAAGTACTGTCACCTATCCTACCCCCAAATCAGTACCAACAAACACCATTCATTCTGATGAAGTTGTATGCTCATTCTTTACTCAGCAAGCCACTCTACCTGTTACCTATGAAGAGGATTTGTCACAAATTGAAGAGGATGCTCTTGAAGAAATTGATATCAGGTGGCAAGTTGCTATGATCACTGCTAGAATCAAGAAGTTCATGAAGAAAACAGGAAGAGGCATTGACTTCAAGCCTAAGCAGGGTATAACATTTGACAAGACTAAGATTGAATGCTTTAATTGTCAAAGAACTGGACACTTTGCAAGAGAGTGCAAATTTGCTAAATATCAGGCAAATAGAATAACTGAGAAACCCAAGCTTGAACTATAGGAAATCCCTATTACTGAAACAAAAGCTTTGGTTCCTTAAGTAAATCTATCAGAGGTTGACTGGAGTGCTGAGTTTAATGATGAACCAGTAACCTATTGTATGGTAGCAGTGAAAGAATCAGTGGAAGAATTTGATTGGAGCACAGCCTTTGATGAGGAACCTGGACTTGCTACTTTGGAATCCAGAGATGGTCTAGGAAGCTTTGATTGGAGCATGGAGAGTGAAGATGAACCTGTTCTGCTTGCTATGGTAGCTACTTCACCAAGTTTACCCCTATCTCTGAGGTATGCTCTAAGTGTCATGATTTTTATCAAAAGGTGCTTACTGATTATGTAACTGAAAGAGATAACTGTAGAAGGGCTAAGTTTGAGGTAGCTGGTTATCAAATTACTTTAGAGTCAATGGAAGCCAAAATAATAACACATGAAAATAATGAAATGGCTTGGGCAGAAAAGTATGAACAACATGATTTCCAATTAAAATTAAGTGAATGGAAGTTAGGATGTAAGGTTGCTGAACTAGAAAAGATGACTAAAGAAAGGGATAAATTGCTAGAAAAGTTTGTTGCTTGGGGACAATCTGGCCTTTCACATGTTAGTTTTATTGAAAAACAGAAAAGAGCACACATTAAAACTGGCCTAGGTTTTGGTATGGACTTTAGTAGCATAGAAGAAAACCCACCTAGTGATCAGGATGAATGTGATTTTGAGGATATAACAACTAGTGATGATGAACTCATTAACTATGTAGACACATCTAGTAATGATGAATCAATTAGTCAAACACCTCCTGAATATAAGAAAGACAAAGGTTATCATGCAGTCCCTCATCCCACTGGTAGTTTTCAACCACTTAGGGCAGATGTTTCTCATTTTGGAATAGACAACTTAGAGTTTAGGAAGAAGCTTACAGGTCCATCTAGTTCTGACACCCCAAAAGAAACATTTGAGAAACCTAAGGATGGTGATGTTAAGAGTCAAGCAGTACCTTCAACTCAAAGTACTGCTACACGATCATCAGTACCTTTAAGAAAACCTTTTCAAAATACTGCTAAACCTTTTTGGGATAATTTTGGTCAAAACAGTTTTCATCATTCACCAAAAAGACAGGATAGTTTTAATCATAGACCTAAAGGAAGATTTTTTTGGGGGAATGGGTCAAAAGTTGTGTTTTGTTTGTTATAGTCCTGATCATTTGATTAAGGACTGTGACTTTCACTCAGATTACTTAAGCAAATTCCCAAAGACCATAACTGCCAACCAAAAACCAAGGGATAATAAACCAGTCTGGAATCATTCACATAGGGTTAACCACAACAATTTCTCACAAGACCATATGTACCCTCACCAGAGAAGATCTTTTTCAAAATCACCAGTACCTTCTCAAGGTGCTGCTAGATTTTCACCCAATCAAGGTACTGTTAACAACTTTTGGAATGGAAACCCTAGAAGATCTAATTACTATCAATCTAGAAGGCGTTACACCTCAAAAAGAGTATCTAGATCAAAGATTTCAACACCAAAAGTTAAAACAAATTGGGTTAAGAAGGAAAGCACTGATGGGGAACAAACAGTACTTTCAGCAAGTGTGGGTGAAACAGAAATTTTTGTTAAAAACAATAAAGAAAACTTGGATGAAAAAGAGATTTTTATTGAAAAACCAACACAAGTTTTGGAACAACCAAAGATAATTGATCATGTGCTTAAAGACAGTGGAAATTACATACTTAAAGAATTTAAGTATGTAACTCCACAAGGGGAACACAAGTCAGTAATGGCTTGGGTTCCTAAAATTAACTAACTCTTTTATCTTTGTGCAGGGCAACCCAGAAGTGGAGCTAAAAGATCATCTAATTGTGGATAGTGGTTGGTCTGGTAGCATGATAGGAGACAAATAGATTCTGTCAGATTTTAGATCTTATTATGGAGGAAGAGTTGCATTTGGGAATGATGCTAGTGGAGGAAGAATAACTGGCAAAGGAACCATCAAGGCAGGAAGCATAGATTTTGAGAATGTTCGCTATGTGAAGGAGCTCAAGTTCAATCTTTTGTCAGTATCTCAGATCTGTGACAAGAAGCACCCTGTGCTATTCATTGACACAGAATGTCTCATTCTTTCCCATGAATTCAAGCTTATTGATGATAACTTGGTAGTACTGAGAGTACCAAGAACAAATGATGTGTACAGTCTAGATATGAAGAGTCTTCTCTCTTCTGAAATAGCAACATGTTTAGTAGCTAAGGCAACACTTGAAGAAGCACATCTGTGGCATAGAAGATTAGGCCATGTAAATTTCAAGAATATCAACAAGTTGGTTAAAGGAAATTTAGTTAGGGGTTTACCTTCCAAAACATACAGGAATGATCACTCATGTTTGGCATGCAAGAAGGGTACACAACACAAGGCTTCATGCAAGAAGATTGAGGAAAGAACCATTAGAGAACCTTTGGAGTTGCTGCACATGGATTTGTTTGGACCTGTTTCTGTTGCTAGTCTAAACAAGAAGAAGTACTGCCTGGTTGTGACAGATGATTGCATTAGATTTAGTTGGGTATTTTTCTTGGGATTTAAAGATGACACTTTTGATGCAATTCATGATCTAATCATAGCCCTTGAAAACCAATTGAGACTCAAAGTAAGAGGTATTAGATGTGATAATGGGACTGAATTCAAGAACAAGCTTATGGATGAGTTTTGTGCTAAGAAAGGAATAAAAAGGGAGTTTAGTATTGCTAGAACTCCACAGCAGAATAGTGTTGCAGAGAGAAAGAACAGAACTTTGATTGAAGCAGCCAGAACAATGCTTGCAGATTCATTATTACCTATTTAATTTTGGGCTGAAGCTGTAAGTACTGCTTGCTATGTGTTGAATAGAGTATCAGTCACTAAACCTCAGATGAAGACACCTTATGAGTTGCTTATGGAAAACAAACCTAACATACGTTTTATGAAACCTTTTGGATGTCCTCTGACTATTCTAAACACTATTGATGCTTTGGGAAAATTTGATGGCAAGTCAGAAGAAGGATATCTATTGGGATATTGTACCAACAGCAAAGGATTCAGAGTGTACAATAGAGTCACCAAGAAGGTTCAAGATTGTCTTCATGTTGAATTTTTAGAAGATCAAGAAACTCAAAAGGGTAAAGGCCCTGATTGGATGTTTGATCTTGAGGTTTTGACTCCTTCTATGAGTTATGTACCTGTTAGAGAAGAAAATCAAGTTGATCACAAAGAAGAAGATTTACAGTACATTGTTCATGGAGTCAATATTAGACCTGATGCTGTTCCTGATAAAGAATCTATAACTATTGAGAAGGAGAAAAGTACTGAGGAACCAAAATCAACTTTGTCTGCTGAGGATCAAGCTATTCAAGATGAGATTAATAGGATGCTTTTTCAAGATGTAGTAGCACAATCTTATGATGATGATCAAAGAAGAGCTTATGAAGAAGCAAAGAAGAAGAACAAGATTGCAGAGTTCTCTCACGGTACTTTGAATGACAGTACTTTAGATCAAAGTACTGCTGCACCTATTGACAGCACTTTGGATGATTTGGACGATCCTAACATGCCTGGCTTAGAAGATACTGATGATGAGTTTGAAGATGAAGGTATTTTCTCAGATTCCAATGAAGATGCTGATTTCATAAATTTGGGTGATAATGTTGAAGTTCCACAGACTCATATCTTAAGAGTTCATAAGAATCATCCTACTGATCAAATCATTGGACCTTCTACTGAAGGAGTGCTAACTAGAACAAGAACTAAAAGATTTTCTACGCTACACAATGCTTTACTTAGCTTTGTGTATAAATAAAACAGGCTGAATCATAAGGATCATCAAACATGCTTATTCACTTGCTTTATCTCTCAAGAAGAACCCAAGAATATAGCTCAAGCATTAACTAAAGAGAGTTGGGTTGAAGCTATGCAAGAAGAACTTCTTCAATTCAAACTTCAAGAAGTTTAGGTACTATGTGATCTACCAGATGGAAAGAAAGTAATTGGTACACGATGGGTTTTCAGAGTCAAGAGAGATGAAAGAGGGAATGTCATCAAGAACAAGGCAAGGTTAGTTGCACAAGAATATAGACAAGAAGAATGAGTAGATTATGATGAAGTATTTGCTCCTGTAGCAAGGATTGAAGCCATTCGAATATTCCTTGCTTTTGCATCATATATGGGATTTCAGGTTTATCAAATGGATGTCAAGAGTGCTTTTCTCTATGGCAAAATTACAGAGGAGGTCTATGTTAAACAGCCTCCTGGTTTTGAAGATCCTGCACATCCAAACAAAGTCTACAAAGTAGTTAAGGCTCTTTATGGCCTTCATCAAGCACCTAGAGATTAGTATGAAAGGCTCTCTACTTTCTTATTGCAACATGGTTATAGGAGGGGAGCAATTGACAAGACTTTGTTTATCAAGAGAGATAAGAAGGATATCATGCTGGTTCAAGTTTATGTAGATGATATCATCTTTGGAGCTACAAAACAGTCCATGGTGAAGGAGTTTGAGCAGCTGATGCAACATGAGTTTCAAATGAGTTCTATGGGTGAATTAACTTTCTTTTTGGGGCTTCAAGTTAAACAGTCAAAGGAGGGAATTTTCATAAGTCAAGATAAGTATGTCTATGACATTCTTAAGAAGTTCAATTTTGATGCTATGAAGCCAGTCACTACACCTATCAAGTCTATCAACTCATTGGGCAAGGATGAAGATGGTCAACCTGTTGAAGTCAAGCTGTATAGATCTATGATTGGTTGTCTTATGTACTTAACTGCATCTAGGCCTGATATCATGTTTGCTGTCTGTTTATGTGCAAGATATAAAGTCTCACTTAAGGTCTCTCATATGAATGCAGTGAAGAGAATTTTTAGTTATTTAAAACAACAACCTAAGTTAGGGTTGTGGTATCCAAAGGATTCACCTTTTCACTTGGAAGCTTTTTCAGATAGTGATTATGCAGGTGATAACTATGATCGAAGATCAACCACTGGAGGATGCCAGTATCTTGGAAGAAGATTAGTCTCATGGCAATGTAAGAAGCAAACTATTGCAGCAACATCATCTACTGAAGCAGAATATGTTGCTGCTGCAAGCTGTTGTGGACAAGTGTTATGGATGCAGAATCAACTTTTGGATTATGGATTCAACTTCAAGAATACTCCTATCAATATTGATAATGAGAGTACTATCTGCATTGTGAAGAATCCAGTTTATCACTCCAAGACCAAGCACATTCAGATTAGGCATCACTTTATCAGATACTGTTATGAGCATAGGCTCATTAATGTTGTCAAGGTTCACACAGATGATAATGTAGCTGATCTACTCACAAAAGGTTTTGATGTTTCACGATTCAATCACTTGGTAGTGAGTATTGGTATGATTAATTACTAAGCTACATTTAGGGGAGGACTGATTAGTTAGTTAGACAGTCCTACGCATTGCTTGAGGGGAGGCAATCCAATGCCTATTTGAAGTTTTTGCTATTGTGAAGAAGAGAATGGAAAAGTACTGCTTGTTGGTTATATGAAAGTACTGCTCTGAAAGTACTGCTTTGGAAAGTACTGCACACATTGAAAGCACTACTTGTCTTATCAACTTACTGTTCCAACGTTCAAAAGATGGGTTAAAATTCAAATAACGGTAACTTTGTTATTATGGGTTGTGATTTTTCAAATCTCACCTATAAATAACTACCCTCCGATTTTCCCTCTCATCTTTATACTTATCAATCTTTTCCATATTTCTCTCTCTTTCACATTTACTATTCATCGAATCACTTTCTTTGTAAACAAACAATCAATGGAAAATTGAAACACAGTTTCTAAACACAATATGGTGGCTAATTTGGATAAAACTGAAGCTAATGTTGCATTCCATGACATCATTGATTTTCTCGCTGGATCTCCAATCAGTTATGCACTTTTGGTGGAGCCAGATGTTATTGAGCCATGGATTCAACAGTTTTGGGCGACTGCTAGAACTCACATGGAGAATGATGAGTCATATATACAGGCTAAAGTTGCTGGAAGGATTGTGAAAGTTAGTGAAGCTTCAATTCGCTCAGATTTGTTATTTGATGATGAAGAAAGGGCTATACGTTTTGACAAACAACTTATTTGGGAAACTTTAAGAGATCTTGGGTATGAAGGGTCTTTAAATGAATTAACATTCAAGATACCCTTGTTTAGTCGACAATGGAAGTACCTGGTTCATGTTCTACTTCATTGTATTAGTTCAAAGAGTACTTCATGAGAGCAATTTGGATCCAATATAGCATCTGCTTTAGTGGGATTGGCTATAAATAGTGTATTCAACTTTTCAAGACTTATTCTAGATGGTATGCAATCTCACGTTTCTCATGGATCACCCTGGCTAATGTATCCAAGATTTATTCAAGTTTTCTTGAATAAACAACTTCATGATGTACCAAAGCCTTCAAGCTTATTACCAGTTGTGGTACAACCTGCAAAGATTTTCACCTTCATGGCTAAGAAGATTGATAGATTCTCTAGAAGGAACACCCCTTTGACAACTTCTATGATGGAGATTGTTCAAGCCATTCGAGATGAGGCTGCTGCAAGTAAAGAACGAGAAGGTACTGCATCTTCTCAAGGTGCTGCTTCACAAGGTACTGATATACAAGAAGGTACTGCAGTTTCGCCTTCACCATCTTCACAAGCACCTACTCATGGTGATTCAGAACCAGAGGTAAACCCACCATCCTCTCCTAATGATTATACTTCCACAGATGGGCTTCAAACATCTGGAGGAGATGAGGGAGATGTGGCTTCTGAGGATCAAGTTCTGGATAACTATGCTTTGACAAGGGAGCTAGTAAGATTGAAGAAGGACTTTGAAGCTCAGGCTGCAAAACTCAAGAAGTTGAAACTCAAATTTAGAAGATTAAAGAAGTTTGTCTGGCCATTGGTCCGACATCACAAATTGTGGGTCAAATCTCAGAAGAAACTTAAGAAGGTTTCAAAAGGTAAAAAGGTTCAACAGCAGTCTTCCTTCAAATTGGGGAGGATATTGGAAGAAGATAATTTGAATGAAGATGGTCAACCTCATACAGATAAAGATACTGAACCTCAAGGTACTGAAACTCAAGGTACTGATGTTCAAACTCAAAGTACTGAAGCAAAAGTAAATATTGAAAGTACTGAGCCTGAAGGAACTGAAGTTCAAAGAACTGGTGTACAAAGTACTGATGATCAAGGTGCTGCTGATCAAGGTACTGCTGCTCTTCAAGGAACATACAGACAAGAGCTAATCACACCAAGGATTCTAGATTTTGAAGAGGAAGCTGGTCCTTCAACAATCCGACTAGAAGAGGAAGCTGATACACCCAAAGTAGTGCACACTGCAAGTGACGATGAGACTATAGCTGAGATATTGCACAACTTATCAAAACCAAGGGGTGTTAGTATTACAGGAGTTGCTGAAGAAGAACCTCAAGCTTCTCAACCAGTTTTAGATCCAAAGGATAAAGGCAAAGGCAAACTGGTGGAAACAAAAAAGAAGAAAAAGTTGACTTTAGCAGAGTTAAGAGCTATTGAAGTGGCTAAGAATGAAGCAGCTGCTAGGGAACTACAAGCTAAATTTGATGTTGAAGCTGCTATACCAGAAAAGCCAGTTGCTATACCAAGAAAACCAAGTATTGCTAAGGAAAGAAATGCCATGATGGCTTATTTAAAGGGTCGAGGATATACTGGATTACAGAAGCTGAAGAATTTTGAGATGAAACAGTTGTATGAATTAGTTAGAGAAGATTATCAAAAGAAAGTTGATAGTATTATTTCTTTTAAAGATGATGATAAGCTGAAAGAGGATGCTGGAAAAAGAAGTTTAAAGAGAAAAAGAACATCTGTTGATTTTGAACAGCCATCAAAGAAGGTAGAATTAAGGACAAATATAGTTGATGAGCTGAGAAATTACTTAAGAGTTATAGACTTTGAGCATCCTAAGTCTAAAGATGTTGCAGAAAAGAAATCTAAGATATTTACTTTTGAAGTTGTAGAATCACAAGATGGAGATTATTTGATGTTCCATAGAGAAGATGAGAGTTTTAGAGTGTTTAATTTGCTATGGGACATATTGCACATCATCAGCAGAGAGGATTTGTGGCATTTATACCGATTAGTGCAAGATTATTTTGATCACATTCCATCAGAAGGAGTTGGTTTAGTATTGCTTGGAGACCTCACAACTATCTGGGAAACAGAGGAAACAAGTACTGATGCTATATGGAATAATCAAGAAGTATGGGAGATTAATAGCTGGAGATACTTTGATGAATCTGGAGTACATGTTTTAGAGCTAGAAGATGAAACCATGATCATATGTTAGTAGAAAGAAGATATCCACTAACATCAGAGCTTATGAGAAGAATGCTAGATCATGGAATGGAAGTTGAAGAGGAGAATGAAACAGCACTAATGGTTATCGAATTATTCATCAAATGGACAACTATGGCTGATGATGATACATAAATACTGGTATGATTCTTAATTGTGAAATTTTTGAAAAATTAGTACTTTATTCAAAGTACTACTGATCAAACAGTACTTTAATCAAAGTACTGCTTGCAGCACAAAACCAGTTAATGATTTTGAGCGAAAACTTTTGTTAAGTGAAAAATATTTTGAAACAAAAGTTAAAAGCAACAAATGGTTTTTGAGATGGTTATAACGATAGGTTATCAGTCCACCATGTTTAACAAAAGGATTGGCTAATCCATGAGCAAACGGCTCTGGTAAAGATATCCCAAATCCGTTATTTAGTTGACAACTTGCTAATAAGTTGTATGGTAATCAACTCACCATATCAGCAAATGTAAAGAGTTGGCTAGTCCACAAGAAAAATGGCTTGTGGTAAAGGCTGTGGAAAAACCATTTATATGGTAATTAGTTCACCATGGTTGCAAGAACTAACTAGTCCAAAAGGGTACGTCTTTTGGTAAAGACAAAACAAATCCGTTGATAGCTGATGATTTGCTAAAAATCATATGGTTATCAATGTACCATGGTCTTACACACCTAAACATTCGGCTACTCCAGAGTTAATGGCTTTGGTAAAGAGACATCAAAATCCATTAAAATTTCAATGATTCACCTCTCACATGAGTTTACACACCTGGAAGTGATAAGAATAGACTGAAACTTAATGAACTGATGTACAAATTGTCATATGTTGCTGAAAAAGATGGAGCTTGCTGATTGTTGCTATTAAGAATTACTGATAAAGACTACTTTGATGATGATAATACAAGCACAGGGAATACAAAGACAAAACTTTGAAAATAAAGACACAATCTTTCCTTGAAAACAAAGACATTAAAGATGAATATACAAAGGAACTTGAAATCAAGCAAGTAGAATTCCAGTTAGGGGAGGATTGTTGGGATATAGAAAGTCAAAGTGCTGAAGAGTCAAAGTACTGCTAAAGAAGAAAGTCAAAGTACTGCTTGTTCATCAAAGTACTGCATGGTTAAAGGACTGCTATGCAAAATCGTTAAGCATTATTATGTAATTCTAGAATGTTCTAAGTTTAGTTTAGTATTACTTGACGTACAAGGAATAGAATTGTAAACCGACTAGGGTTATCCTTATGCCTATAAAAGGACCCCTAGATTGGCATTAGAAAAAGAGATAATGTACGTGCAATATTAGAGTTTATTAAGTTCGATATTAGAGTTGTTAGGGATTGTTAGTGAATCTGTGTATTAAGCAGGTTAAGAGTTTTAATATAATTGTTAAAGTAAAAGTTAATTCTTCTTAGCTTTATTCAAGTAAATTCCGCATACTTAATAGAGTTAATTCAGTGTTTCATTGTTAGTGACTTAGGATTTATCCGAAGTTGCTAAGCCCTTTACAAGCTACATAAGTTAGTTTGGTTAGAGTACATCGATCCAACACAAAGCCTCGGGGCTAGAAGTCCTTGTTTGTCATTTCGTGGATATGGAAATCTCCACGTTGAATCCAACTGATCAGATTCTCATCCCGTTTGTAGTCCATCCCTAGTTCTAAACACCCTAAGTAAAAATTATTGATCTTCTGGTAAGGGTGGTTAATACCTTTGGCCTTATCTTCGTCACTAATTTCGAGCAGTGGCTGAGCATGGCTCAACTGCCTCTTAGTCCACTTTTTAAAATTCTTAACAGTCCTTGGCATTTTAAAAACCGTTTTATCTTCGCCAATCAACCCCCAAATGTACACCCAAATCGCCTTAGCCTACCTTGTATGCACTCACCTTTAGTGCATTATTGTTATCACTACTAAACCATTAGTTCAATTATCTAGTTACTTGCATGCTTGCTAAGTTGAGTCATATGTTTTGTACACAGTTTTGGGATGATTAGGACTCATGGGTAGAAGTAATATTTTATGGAGTAACGGGAAGGAACGTCAAATTCAAATTCTGTTTGTCTACATAATTAAATACTCCAAATGTTTTGATCTTTTCAAATCGGGTCAAATTAGTGTTAGAATAATAAAAACCCAAGTGTAGGGATGCTCCTATAAATCCCTTATATTTTGATGTTATCTTAGAGGATAGTAGAGTAAAAGTGTATGAAAAAAAAGAAAAAAGTGTGAAAAAAAAAACATATGGGCTACTATCCTACATCTATCTTTTTGTTTATGTTTTTCAATTTATGTATGTTTGTTTCAAGTTATTTAGAGTTTAGTGAGTCGAGTCTTGGCTTAGCAACGCCATTCTTTTCATGTTTGTAACATAAGATTTTTGACTTGCCACCACTAAATCGCCTATCCAACCAAGCCCTTTGTTTCCTGACCATAAGCCCAACATTACAACCCTTTAAAAGACCTCTTAGATAGTTGTTCCTAGGTGATTACGCTAAAGCGGAGGAGGTTTGATCTATTCTCAAGCATATGGTAATCTATGTACTATGATCAGGTAATGAGTGTTTATCTTCCATTTCCATTTACTATATTTCATATACACCCAAGAGATGAGAGAATCCAAACACCCCTTGTGAGGTGCTAGTATACAATTTCCATGATTGTTATGACTATTGCGGTGCTTTTACTTATTGTGAATTATTTTGAACCATTGCTTCATGTCCCCTAACTCATAAATTGATTGGTCAAAAGCACATTTGCTTGAGGACAAGCAAATACCAAGTGTAGGGATATTTGATAAGGATTTAAAACGTACACTTTTAAGGGGTCATTTAAGCCCTTAATCGATCACTTTTATATCCATTACTGCTTAATTTCATTCCTTTTCACCTTTTAGGTCTCTTGGAAGCAGAATGCTGGAATGATGCATATTTGGACGAAAAGGAGTGAATATATGAAGAAAATGGCTAAGTCAAGATCGAAGACACTCAAGCTGCTGAAGTTGAAGCTGACGGCGTCCCAAATAAAGGGCGACACCATCCCTCTCTACGGATTTAATTAAAATACACCTGACGACTCAGTAGACTTTTTGCTAAAATACACCTGACGGTGTCAGGCTTTGAAGAGGAAGGGCGTCACTAAGACTTTTCATCCTAGACGACCCATATCCAGAATCAGACGACGTCCCTCCTGAAGCCCGACGGTGTCACAACTACAAGGTAATGTCGTCCCAATGATAATTTGGCCAAGACGAAAACCCTAGTGACGGCGATCTGACGACATCCCACCTATAAGGCTACGCCGTCGCAAGTGTAAAATTATATATAGAAATCGAAATTTTAGGAGGTAGACTTTTGGAGTAAAAACCCTAAACGTTTGTAGTCCGACTTGGACAGCATCTTAGGGTCCCAAACCCTATTTTACACATCAAGATAAGTGTTTTACTTCATTAATTTCATTATGTTTTCCATTGAATGTGTGTATGCTTGCTTGTTTAACATGTCCGGCTAAATTTCTTGTGTGTTTGCTTAGATCTATGAAACCTAGTTGTTTATTATTGTTAGGTTGTCTCTTATCTTAATTGTAATTGGCTTAGGAGTGCAACTAGGTTATCGTTGTGTTTAAATGCCTTAGTAATCTTTGTAAAAGTTATTATATGAATGAGATAGCGGATTTCATAGTCTAAGCATCCAAAGATAACCTTAAAGTTAGTTTATGAATGACTTAGCGGATTTCGTTTACTACACTCAAGGGTGACTTCAAACAGTTAGGGCATAGGCACACCCTACGACTTTAGGAAACACAACGCGTTAAGAATAATGATGTAACAATTCAACCTACAATAAAAAAAACTAGGGAGTAATAGTATCTAGGTAAACACATTTTTAATCATCATACGAGCACACATCAATAGACATAAGACTACCCGTAGAATTAGATAATTAGATAGTAGAGTAATCGGTAGAAGTACCAACCCCCAAATCCATGCCCCGAGATTTTACCCTTAGCTTTCTAAAAAATATAAAAAAGATAAAAAAGAATCTTCCTCAACCTCAACCTTAGCGTAGTACACTTCTTACTAGCATTCCTATTCCCCTAGAGAATGATAGCAATCCCCGAGTCTTACCCAATACTACACTACAACGATTAGGTTCACTGCCTAAGGTGTTGAAAAACTTGCTCGACGAAAAGGAAGTTCCTTTGACCCCGAACGCGCTTTGTACGCGCATCAGCCATTAAAATCGGTAATGAACCAAAAGAAAAACTTTGTCTTACTTCTATGGATGATACTTCGACCTTATGGCATCGAAGATTGGGTCACGCCAATATGCGACTTCTTCAATCGCTATCATCTAAAGAACTAGTAAGAGATCTACCCAAATTAAAATACGAACATCATTTTTGTGATGCTTGTAACGTAGGAAAGCAAGTCCATGCTAGTTACAAAGCTAAAAATATGGTCTCTACTACTAAGTGTCTAGAACTACTTCATATGGATCTATTTGGGCCATCCACTATTCAAAGTTACGGAGGTAACTTCTATACTTTGGTTATAGTGGATGATTACTTTAGATACACATGGACTAAATTTTTAAAGAATAAAACAGAAACATTCGATAATTCTGAAATATTAACTAAAAAAATCCAAAGACAACTAGGAAGTCTTATAGTGTCTATTAGAACGGATCATGGTAGGGAATTTGATAATGAAGTGCAATTTGGAGCTTTTTGTGATGCTAATGGTATTTATTACAATTTCTCGGCTCCTCGCACTCCACAATCAAATGAGGTAGTTGAAAGGAAAAATAGAACCCTACAAGAAATAAGTCGCACCATGATTAATGAGCAATCCATTCCTAAAAAATTTTGGTGCAATGCCATTGATAAGGATTTAAAACGTTCACTTTTAAGGGGTCATTTAAGCCCTTAATCGACCACTTCTATATTTGTTACTGCTTAATTTCGTTCCTTTTCACTTTTTAGGTCTCTTGGAAGCAAAATGCTGGAATGATGCATATTTGGACGAAAAGGAGTGAATATATGAAGAAAATGGCTAGGTCAAGATCGAAGACACTCAAGCTACTAAAACTAAAGCTGACTGCATCCCAACTAAAGGGCGACACCGTCCCTCTCTACAGATTTGATAATAGATGCACCTGACTGCTCAGTAGACTTTTTGGTCAAATACACCTGACGGCGTCAGGCTTTGAAGAGGAAGGGTGTCACTAAGACTTTTCATCTCAGACGGCCCAGATCCAGAATCAGACGACGTCCCTATTGAAGCCCGACGGCGTCACAACTAAAACGTGACACCGTCCCAACAATAACTTGACCAAGACGAAAACCCTAATGACGGCGATCTGACGGCGTCCCACCTATAAGGCGACACCGTCGCAAGTGTAAATCTATATATAGAATTCGATTTTTTAGTATTTTGAGAGGTAGACTTATAGAGTAAAAACCCTAAACGTTTGTAGTCCGACTTGGACAGCATCTTAGGGTCCCAAACCCTATTTTACACATCAAGATAAGTGTTTTATTCCATTAGTATCATTATGTCTTCCATTGAATGTGTGTATGCTTGCTTGTTTAACATGTCCGGCTAAATTTCTTGTGTATTTGCTTAGATTTATGAAACCTAGTTGTTAATTATTGATTGGTTGTCTCTTATCTTAATTGTAAATGGCTTAGGAGTGTACTGGGCTATCGTTGTGTTTAAATGATTGAGTAATCTTTGTAAACATTAGTTTATGAAACACTTAGCGGATTTCGTAGTCTAAACATCTAAAGATAACCTTTAGGTTAGTTTATGAAACATCTAACGGATTTCGTAGGCAATAACCTTAAGGTATTCTCAAAGAGTTAGGGCATAAGCATTCCCTACGACCTTAGAAAACACAACGTGTTAAGAATAAGGACGTGACAATTCAATCACCAATAAAAGATAAATAAGGAGTAACAGTATCTAGGTAAACACATTTTTAATCATCATGCGAGCATACATCAAAAGACATAGCTACCCATAGATTAGATAATTAGAATAGTAGAAGTAATCGGTAGAAGTACCACCCCCAAACCAATTGCCCTGATATTTTACCTTTAGATTTATAAAAAATATATAAAAGGTAAAAAAGAATCATCCTCAACCCCAACCTTAGCGTAGTACACTTCTTGCTAGCATTCCTATTCTCCTAGAGAACGATATCAATACCCGAGGCTTACCCAATACTACACTACAACGATTAGGTTCACTGCCTAGGGAGTTGAAAAACTTGCTCGAAAAAAAGGAAGTTCCTTTGACCCTGAACGCGCTTCGTACGCGCATCAAGGTTCTGGCGCCGCTGCCGGGGAATAGAGCTATTTAGATTTTTATCTCGTTTAGGTTCCCTTGCTTGATTCCTATCAAGTGAGATTTTTTCTCATTTTTAGCTTCCTTGTAGTCTATCCCCCTTCTTCATGAATTTGTTCATATCCCATCACTTTTCATCATGGAAGGTGATAACCCATCAAACAACAACCCACCACCAAATAAACCACTTCCACTCAAACCACAACCAATTGAACAACACCCCTCTAACCATCGTCAAAACCGATATGTTAGTAGAAATAATGATCTTCAAGATTTGCATAGGGTATTTGAGAGTACAATTAGGGACTCTGTTGAAAAAGCGGTTAGCGCTGTGATTGTTGGCTCCATTATTAGCAATAGTTCGGTTAGTGATTTAGTAAATGAAAATGTGAATGAGGAAAATAGTGCCTACTTCAATCTTTACCCTACTAAGGAAGAAGTTGCTTACCACCAATACATAATTGACAATCCTCGATCACCCATCATTAGGATATGCCCAAAGATTAGGAGAGAAAATCGTTGGAACATCAAGATCCCTTGTATGATTGGATATAGGAATGTCGAGCACGCCTACATAGATACGAACTCTCCCTTTAATGTGATGTCATCGGCTATTTACAATGACATAATGAATGAGCGACTTAAGATTAGGAGACACCCTAAGTATCCTGGTGGGGTTTACAATTTTGTGGGCAGAGTCAAGGATGTACACGTCTTTATAGGAAATTCACCTACTTAGTTGATTTTATGGTCCTAGAAGACATAGGGTGTGTCATCAACTATAGCTTGTCCCAAGTTGTGTTAGGAAAACCGTTTGTTGAAAAGTCTAAACTAAGCTATAACAAATCCGAAGGAACGGTTAGATTTGTGGAAGGGGACGATGAAATTACATATAGGATGCCTTGGTAGATGAACGGATATGGCCCTTTATCCCTTTATGAACGAGACAACATTAGAGCTTTTGAGGAAAAGAGCGAAGAAGATGTTGAAAAAGACATGAACTTTATGTGGGAGAAAAGCAGGCTTTACTATAGGGATTGTTTGAACCTAGGACCTAGGTATAGAGTAGATGAGAATTTTGTAATATGATAGAGTTTTCATTGAGGATGAAAAACGAGACAACGTAGGAGCACGACTTCGAGTCTAGCTACAAGACTCATAAATAAAGAAAAGTGTATTGGAATCACTCCTAAACATTAATTCAAGTGTTAGTGATTCATATGTAATAGTTAGCTTTAATATGGCCTTTATGTTTGTTATTAAGCTAAGGCTTATGTAGAAGGCCCATAAGCCTTGGCCCAAGCCCATAAGAAGGGAAGGAGTCTAGAAGTGTTGCCCTAGCTCCTTGCCCTATAAATACCTCTTGTAAACCTTCTATTGAAGGTTGGTTGTTCAATTCATTTCATTTCATACACTTAACCTTTCTCATTTCATAGGCATAAGTGTCTTGTTTAGTTCAACCGATCATCTCATCTTCCTTTCTTACATATTGATGCTTGTGTTACTAATATGGGAACCTAACAGTGGTATCATTCGCCAAATAGTTGGGTGAAAAGTTTATTTGTTTTTGAAGTTGTTTGGTTGTACGCGTAACTCACGGTTCAAAAACTTGGTCACGTTTAAAAACTCATTTTTTACACTTTTCAATCCAAGATTCTTGTACTTTCAACGTTTTAAGGTGTTAAAATATCTATTTTTGGCAAAAAGTTTCAAACTTTACGTGTGAATCATTGTTTTTAAGCTTGGTTTTATTCGTGGGTTTCGTTCTACGCATAAGGTGTTTTGAAGTTTTGGATCATCAAGTTTCACACTTTTGTGTTATTTTGGTGATATTGAAGCTGTTTCATCACAAAAATCTTGCTTAGAAACATCATTGGGGCAGAAAATCAATTTTGGTTGCTTTCTACGCGTAAGAAAACCCTATTCTTACGCGTAACTCATCCGTGGTTTGATCTTCAGTTTTCGTGGTTTACTCAGTGTTTTCTTGCTTGGATAAGCTTGAAAACACTTCGACTTTGGATATCCTTTGCACTGTGATAGTGTAAAAGATTTTTTGGGCAAAACCCTAATCTTACGCATAAGCTCAAACTTATGCGTAGAACTCATTATGCATAAGATTTTTCTTACGCCTAAGCTCTGTCTTACGCATAAGCTAATCCTACGCCTAAGTTTTCTACGCTTAACTTTCAGTTTACGCATAACTTTAGTGTTTCTCAATTTTTACGCGTAAGCTACTCCTACGCGTACATATCACTTTTACGCGTAAGCTTGGTGTTTTGTATGCCTAAGTATTACTTTACCTACACTTGGTTTCTACGCCTAAGGATACTTCATCAACAACGTTTCACTCGACTACAAAGATCCATTTTACAACACAAGTTTTCAACATGTCTCAACCTCCGTACTCTAACTACTTTCCTTACATGTATAATCAACTACAACAACAACAACAACAACAATTAAGTCCACAACATCAACAATTCAATCAACAACAACAAATTTATCAACAACAATTTAATCAACAACATACTCCACAAATGGTTCAACCACCACCTAGTCTTTAAGTACAACCTTACACAAACTTCTACAATCAACATCCATCCAGGAGTACTATGAAGGAACCGACATGGTTTGGCAGGATGTGTGAAGCCTTAAGTAGTCAACAATCAATTCATGAAGCTGGCTCACTTGATAGACCTCCAATGCTCACTCCCGGAAATTATGATCAACGGGTGATAAGGTTCTTTAGGTTTTGTGATCTAAAGAAACTACATGGAAAGTTCTTAAAGAAGGTCATTATGGAAGGTCCATTTCAGATGCCTACTGTTGTCACACCCGCAGATCCAAATGCCAATCCTCCAAGAGATGCTGTCACCAACATTGCAACTATCTCAGACCTCACAGGTGATGAACTTCTACATTTTGAAGCCGATGAACTAGCAATGCAATACATCCTTTTGGGATTACCTAATCCGATCCTTCGAAGTGTTGATGCTCAAAAGACTGCTAAAGCAATGTGGGAACATATTCATCTTCTTATGGAAGGCACAACACTCAATCAAGAAGACATGGAATCCAAAATCTACTTGGCTTATGAACACTTCATGATTGAACCAGGAGAGACATTAGAGTCATATCATCATCGCTTTTCAGACATCATCAATGATTTGGACAAACACAATATCATCATGTCACGAATTGCTGTCAACACTAAGTTCCTAAGTAGTCTTGGTTCGGAATGGGAGAAGTATGTCATTTTTCTCCGTCAAGCTAAGAATCTTCATCATGATACATACGGATTGTTGTACGACTATTTGAAGCCTCACCAAAAAGAAGTTGACAAAGAAAGGGCTATCCGTGGACTCCCGGCTCCACAGTCACTTCCGGACAATCAACAACTTGCTTTGTGGGCTCAAACTAGTGTTCCTCCTCAACCCGCTCCTCAACCAACTGCAACAATTACACCATATAATCCGTCACAGCAACAATCTCAAGAAACTCAATTGGTTCCATACAACAACAACACTGATCAAGCACTTTATAGTGAATCAAATGAGGATACTGAAGCTTTTGATGCCCTGCAGCAAGGATTTGTCATGATTGCTAGAGCCTTCGGCCGATATTCCAACAAATCCAACAATCGCATTCGTACCTCATCAAACACAAGGAATCAGGTTGTGGTTAACAATGGACGAGTTGAAGTTCAGAATCGTGGTAATGTTCGTCAGATGGGAGGTGGTCAAGGGTTTAATGTTATGGGAAGGAATAACATGGGTGCTCCGCAACAACAAAGGGCTCAAGTGGTTGAACAGGGGAATGCTCAGAATGGGGTTAATGGTCTTCGTTGTTATAACTATAAAGAGAAGGGTCATCTGGCTAATGCATGCCCTAAGCCGAGGACAAAAGGCAGTGCTTATCACAAAGAGGCTTTGCTCTTGGCTCTCAAGGATGAAGCTGGTGGCACTCTTACCAACAAGGAACAGAGCTTTATGGTATATGCAGATTCTGATGATGATATGGAGGACTTGCAGGCTAATGCAGCAGTGATGTTGATGGCACAAATGCAAGCTCTACACATGAGTGACACAGGCTCAGTGTATGACACTTACGGCTTGTCTCAGGTACCAGAACAAAATACACTCATTCATGATCTGATATCTCCGCCAATTTCTCCATCCGACAAGGATCAGAGTGTTCAACATGAGCCATCGACATCTCATTCCGATGATTATCAAATAGATCCCGTAGTTATATTTGACGATCAAGATAACCTTAAGGTTAATATTGATAATCAAGTTGACTCCGTGGTTATATTTGACGATATAAATAATGATCATGTTAAGACTCACGTTGAGCAAGATGAACTTTTGTCTAATAGAGAAATTGAGCTCCTGACCTTAATTAAAGACCAAGAATCTCGTTTGGAAATTTGCAAGCAATTAAAAGATAAAAATGCACTGTTAATTGGGGATAATGAATGCTTAATCAGACAAATCAACGTTTTTAAAACTCAAGAAAAACGTGAAAAAGGTTTTGAAGTCGCTTTTGCTAAATCTCATCAAAACGAAAAATCATTAGAACGACAGATACGTGATCTAGCCGCATCCAAGAATGCTTTGTTGTCTCAAATAGAACAACTGAAACATGAACACAAAAAACAAATTAACGCTCTTACTTTGGAAACTCAAAAAGCCAAGGCTGAGTTGTTAACTTGTCAAAAACAGTTCTCTGAGTACAAAAAGCATTCCACAAAATGAATAGATAACTATCTTGAAGAAATTGTCGATTTACAACACAAAATCAAAGAGTTTTGAAATGTTGTTTATAAACATGGTGAGTCAATCACAACTATTCAAAAGTTTACTTTTAAACCAAATCCAAATGGATATGGACCAATTCTTGCTGATTACAAACCTAAGTTTTCAAACAGAGCATTCAAACCAAATCCTGAAGTTTACAGTGCAGAACATAGAATTGATGATTCAATTATGACTGTTGTTGAATATAATCGCATGGAGGAGTTAGATGCAGATGACGAGAGTCGGTCAAAAATGGAAAATGTCGTTTACAACAAACCATTTAACTATTCAAAAGCCGTAACTTTTGTCACATAACAAGATACTTCTAACAAACCTTTGGTTATCACACCAGTTTCTAATCCCCAAACTAATGGTGCCTAAGTTAATGGTCCTTTACCTTCACTTAGTGAAGTAAAAATGAAAGCTGAAAGTTGTCGCGTTATAAAATACTTTGACACTTTCTTATCTGACATCAAAATTTTGGAACGTGAGATTGAATTTCATTCTGAAATAAAAGTTGAACATTTTCAATCACCTCTGGCGCTAGAACAAAGAGATATTCTGCAGAAAAGAATTTTACCCCATGTCAAAAATTTGAAAACCTGTGCACAATATTGGGAAAGGGATTTTCACAAGGAACTTGGTCTAATGAAAACAGTTTTTGAGAAAACAGAAACATCGATTTCAAATACTAAACGTAAAAAGAAATTGTTGAGAAAAGATGTTGATCGAGTCTTGAAAGATGTTATCTGTGCTGATATCCATAATGTTGTGTTATTTCATTCTGTTGCATATGCATCTGATCACATCTCTGTTGATTCTGTTGATTCTATTGAAATTGTTGAGAATACTGATAATGTGCTTCAGATCGAGTCTTTAAAAGTTGAAAATGAACGATTGTTAAACGAGCTTTCAAATGCAAAACATCGTATTAATTGGTGTCAAAAAGATATTCACGATCAACAACTTTCTTTTCATAACAAAATCGCCAGTTACGTGCAAAAACTCTTAATCCAAAACTTGAGCAACTGGATGATCAAAACGTGTCTTTGAAATGTCAAATCTCAAAATATGAACAAGAACTTGCAAAAGTTAAAAAGGAAAATGGTGTCATATTTGATTTACTCAAACAGACTCGTGATGAAGCATCAAACGAACTTGATCATTATCTTGCACACACTAAAGAAGTCATGAACTTTTCTGGAAACTTCGTTCTGAAAATCAATATTTGGTGCACACTATCATTAAGTTAAGAGAAATGTTAGGAAAGTATGAACAAGTTCAGCCTAGCATCATTAAGAAAATTGCACCTGTAACACTTAGAAAACGTGAACCCAAAATGCCTACTGACAAACCACAAGATACTAATGTACTTCCCTCTACTGAAACAGGAATAGTTTCCTCTTTTCCAAACGTCCGCACTTCACAGCCTAGGGGCAATACAAGGAAGAATAGGAAGTTGTGACCTAAGAAAAGAACAATAAAGAATGCTGAAGTAGAAGAACACCCTAGGACTTTGAATAAGACTCAAGTTGCACCCACTTTAGATATTGCGTCTGACAAATGTAATGGAAAAAGTGTTGTAACAAATGCTAAACCTTTAAGTACTTTTGATATTCAGTCTGAAGCTTCTTGTGTTATTTGTCGTAAAAGTATGCTTTCTCATTGTCATGATAAATGTGTTGCTAGAGCTATCTTGTCTCGTTTATGGAATCCTAAGAAACGGAATACCTCTAGGCCCACAAATGCTTCTAAGTCTGTGCTTGGTAAACCGCCCGCTTTAGATTCTAAGAAACGCATTGATGTCCCTGTAGCTCTAGTCTCACCTACAAGGAATGTAGTACTACCTAGTGCATTCACTAAGACTAGTTGGAGATGGCTGAAATGGATACATAATTGTAAGATATTAGTTTTCACATACACATCAAACCATAACACCAAGGTGGCGTATAAGTGGAATTCTAGAGAGAGAAAGTTAGAGGTTTAGGGAACTTAGTGAGAGAAAGTGAAATATATTATTATGAGCTCCAACTCTCTACCTTGGGAGGTAGAGAGTATTTATAGTCTTACATAAATCGCCACACATCGGGCTGTGGATCAGGCATACAGTGGGTAAAGACCCGTCCGTCCTCCACGGTGTTACTTAACTAAATACTACTTAACTTAAAAGAACTACGACTACGAGCTTTCTAACGATTACATATACTTGAGGTGACCGACTCTTTAATTCCTGGAATTTCTAATTCCTAACAATCTCCCCCTAAGGGAGGTCACCTCAATCATGTACCAAAATTACATTGAATAAAAATAGATATTACATTAACAATTGATCTTGCATTCTTGATGTAGTCCTTTGCTCCTAAGCTCGTAGTCATTGATTCTTCACATTGCATGTTTGGTCACTTCAAGTGGAGGTCTTTTACTGATCCACGTGATAATAATTTTGAGCCATCTTTTGAGATCATCAGCTATCAAAAATCTCTGAGACATCCTTTGTGGTGTTGTGACTTTAGGACCGACATGCTCACATTCTGGTTTATGATATCTTCTCATCAGAATAGCGGAAGCATTTGATGAATCATGATATTGGCAGCAGCGTAGCAGAAGCATGGAGTGAAAATATCAGAGTCATTGATGCACTAATCATGATTTCTTTTGAGTTGAATGTGTTAAGTGAGCATGCGGCTATGGATTGACCGCTTCATTCTGATCAGCTGCAAACGTCGGGCGTACCTGCATACAACAGTTAGCAATAAATCGCACGAAAGTGTCTTTGATCACTTTCGTTGAATTGAGGTACACGGCCCACGGTTCCCCGTTGATCAGTACAAGTACTGCCTGTGATCAGGTATAATTCCGAAGAATTTCCTTAACAGGGTTTCGCAGCTGTTCTAGCTGTTCTCAAACCGGAAAGTCTCAAAGAAGACAACACGGAGTGAGTGAACCAGCGAATTTTAAGTCCACTGATTGATGAAAAGAGATTTTAAAAACAATCGTGTATTGCTCAATAGAAATTGTTTTTTGTAATACAACGAAGGTTTTATTGAAAATCAATTATCAATCATAAAAACACCTTTTGGTTTGAAAAATGAGTACACGGTTGATGTGCTAAAGAAAAGAGTTTTTAAGCACAAAGACCGGTTTTTCAAAGGTATCCGTCAATCCATAACCTGAACCAGGATTGATTCAAGAGATTGAATCGCCCCATTGTTTCTGTTCAGTTGTCACATGGTTGATCTATATAATAGATCTCACATGCCACCTACCAGGAGCTTGTTCGATGTTGGCTCCAGAAGGCTTTCCATCTTCATTGTGAATATGTTAACACATCACTCAGATGTTCTGGCAATACCACAAGGATAATGCGTAGGACTCAAGATATATTCTCTCTTTCCACATTGTGTGAAACAGAGAGTCTTCATTGAAAGTGTCCTAATGAGATTTATTGATGATCTCGTGGCTCTAGACTCAATTTGTGCATATTTGGATCCTATGCCGGAGACTAGGGAGAGGGTCTCCTTCTTCAATATCAACAATATCTAAGAGAAAGTCGATAGATAATGTCGGTTCCCCGTGAGAATGAAACAAGCTCTTTTAAGAGGAACTTGAGTGGTTTGGAAAGTTGAAGTGCAGTGCGTCACTGGGTCCATGACGTCTTGTCTTCAATACCGATGTTACCATCAGTAGCATATGAATTGAACCCGGTTTCTGCCCTAAGGTTGAATAAATGGAGGGCTATTTGTTTTCACCCTTTTCTCATTCAATTCTTTTTAATTCTTCAACCCCTTCAGTGCTTACCGAGACTTCATAGCAAGAACCTTGTTGGGTTTGTTCCAGTACTTGCTCTATTTCAGTCCGCACTCTTCCCATATCTCACTTTTCTCCTTTTATCATCATACCTAAGGACTTCTACACTAACTAGTGGATTGTCCATGGGTAGATCCCTCCGGTTCTGGCGGATCATGGGAACACATACCTAACCTTATCATCCTTATATCACCGTACATAAAGTAAAGTTGGTCGGTCAATTTGGTATTGTTCATCTGCCATTGGATCCAATTGAAAGCCATTTGAGAATCAATTCAGATACTTGTGATATATTATCAAAGCATTTTGTACCTGAATTGTTTTTGATATTTTTAGAACGAGAACTCCCCCTCAACATGTGCATCAAGTATTTGAAAATGTTTAGCACACGGAGGCAAGAGAAAGAATTAACTTCTTTGATTACCATTTTCTAAAAGATATCAACATCACTTCCCACATCAAATCAAGTAGATATAGCATTTCCGGGAAGGATGAGGTTTCCATAAATTTGCTCCCCCTCAATATGTGCCTCGAGGTTTGAAAAGAGTTTTGCACATACTAGAGGGAACTTGCACATTGAGATAAGTTGATCACAATCCAAATCATAGGTTTAAGATAGATGCTCCCCCTCAACATGTGCATGAAAATTTGAAATCGTTTGTCACATGTGGGAAGGACTGCATGTACATTCTTATAAAACCATTTACCGAATTATCAGTTTAAATCCAATTTAAATCACACATTCTCCCCCGATCACAATTATCAAATCATTTGAGATTTGGGATCTCGTATAGATTTAAATTGATTTTGAAAGCTTTTAAGGAGAATTGTGACTTGATTGTGAAAGCGTTTGAACTGATAAGGATCGGATTTTAAGACTTTAACCTCCATTGATAAAACATGCATGTATATCTTTTGAAAACAATTTAATGCCAAATAACTTTTTAATTTAATTGAAATCATTCTCCCCCTCAATCAATGACATAGGTTGTTGATTGAGAGATAGAGATTTTGACAAATAAGTCCTGATGATTATCAAAAATAGAGACCGAGTTATTTTTCAAAGCAGTTAGTTTTCAGCAGATAAAAGTGTATAGAATCAGAGCATGGAATTTAAAAACATGGTAAAACATGGCTCTGTTCTTTCTTATAAAAACCGGGTTATTGCCTGAAAATGACAATAAACCATTGTTTCTCTTTCTCCCAAAATTTTTTTTTTATTATTTTTTTTTTATTATTTTTTTTTTATAAAAAATTCGAACAACATCTAAAGTCCCGTGTCATTCTTTGAATGACATCAAAAAAACCGTAGATATAATCGAACCAAGAAAAACATGACAAATTCACAATATTTTTTGAAGATTTTTCGAATTTTTCAGATTTTTATGGATTTTGAAAGTTTTATATTTTTTCTATTTGATTTTTGAAGGTTTTATAATTTTGTATTTTGTTTTTCCAATAGATATATATACAAGAGATAGATGAAGATAGACCTTTACTCCTCGTCTTCCTCCTGAAGACGTTTGAGTGTTTCTGGTTGAAGGCTTTTCAAGCCAAGACGTGGAAGAATCAACTCAAAACGTTCTCTTGGAAGAGCTTTGGTGAAGATGTCTGCTAATTGATATTCAGACCTCACAAAATATAGTTCCACCACACCTTTTTCTACTTGTTCCCCGATGAAATGATGTCGAATGTCGATATGCTTTGCTCTTGAGTGTTGAACGTTGTTGCATGAGAGAGCAATAGCACTTTTATTATCACAGTACAGAGGGATTTTGTTGAATTCAAAGCCATAGTCAGATAATTGAGATCTCATCCATAAGATTTGAGCACAACAAGATGACATGGCTATGTATTCAGCCTCTGTAGATGAAATAGAAGTACTCATTTGCTTCTTTGAAGACCAGCTCACAAGCTTATCACCCAAAAACTGAGCACCTCCTGACGTACTTCGACGTGTATCTTGACAACCTGCATGATCAGCATCTGCATAGGCCGTTAGTGACATACCGGTGTCCTTCGGGTACCAAAGACCCATATTGATGGTTCCTTGGAGATACCGAAAGACCCATTTAACTGCTTCAAGGTGCTTTTTAGTAGGCTTAGCCTGGTATCTGGCACACATGCAAACAGCGAACAAGATGTCTGGTCTACTAGCAGTGAGATACATCAGGGATCCAATCATACTCCGATATTTCGTTTGGTAAATCATGATCCCTGAGAGGTCCTCATCTAGTTTGGTTCGGTCAATCATGGGGGTGTCAACAGGGTCACATTAATCAAATCCAAATTTCTTTAAAATCTCTGTTGCATATTTAGATTGATTTATGAAAATGCCTCCGGGATTTTGTGAAATTTGTAATCCCAAGAAAAATGACATTTGTCCCATCATTGACATTTGAAACTTTGAACTCATTTCATTTGAAAAATGATCACATTCCTTTGGGTCTGTCGAGGCAAAAATAATATCATCAACATAAATTTGAACACGAATTAAATGTTTTCCTGACTTCCTGGTGAACAATGTAGGATCAACTGCTCCTTTGATGAATCCGGTTGATAGAAGAACCTTTGACAGTGTATCATACCATGCCCTTGGAGCTTGCTTTAAACCGTAAAGAGCCTTCTTCAAACGATAAACGTGAGTAGGATGCTCTTGATTCACAAATCCTTCAGGTTGGCTGACGTAGACGACTTCTTTAAGATCTCCGTTCAGAAATGCCGTCTTTACATCCATCTGATATACTACCATGTTCTTACTAGCAGCATTAGCCAGAAAGATTCTGATTGCCTCGATTCGAGCAACTGGAGCAAAAGATTCTTTAAAGTCTATACCCTCCTCTTGACGATATCCTTTAGCAACTAATCGAGCCTTGTTCTTCAACACATCACCATGCTCATCAATTTTTACTTTGAAGATCCATTTGAGAGCTATAATCATAGCACAGTCTGGAGCAGGTACTAATTCCCATACATCAAGACGATCAAACTCATGAATTTCATCTTGCATGGCATTGAACCAGCTATCTTCATTCATGGCAGTTTTAACATCTTTTGGTTCGATCTTAGATAGTACGGAGTTGAAGAAGCACCATAAGGCATCGGTTGCGAGTTGTTTCCGGGTTGATACAGGACGAGAGGGATTTCCAATGATGTTGTCTAAGGGGTGATCGTGAGTCCATTTTCTGAGGTGTTCATGTGGCAGTTGTTGAGGAACTGAGGTAGCTGAGTCGGTGTCTCCGGAAGAAGTTGGTTCTGATGATGATTCAGGAGTAGCAAATATGTTTTCAAATGGAGCATCTTCAGGAGTCGCAAAGGGATTAACTTCATCATTGATGCCAGAAACATTTCCATGATGTACATTTGAAGAATGATGATTTGTTGATGAGACTGAAGGATCAGCAGCAGGTGCTTCTTGACTTAAAGATATTGAGACTGAGGGATTGAATTCATTCACAGGAATATAAGCATCCTCTATTGTAGGAATCAGCACCTCATTAGTAATTGAATCATACAGTTCATCAAACATGGGATCAAACAATTTCTTTACATCATCTTCAGATGGAGGTACATATGGAGTTTCTTGAGAGGAGTTTGGAACAAGGGATGAACCAATGGGACTGTTTTGAAGTGCGGGTCCTGAGCTGGAGTGTCCAGGAGCCATTTGACCGGTCAGCTCATCAAATGAAACGTGAATTGTTTCCATGATATTTCGGGTTCTTTTGTTGTAGATTCGGTATCCCTTTTTGTTTGGTGCATATCCTACAAATACTCCAATGTCAGCTTTAGCCCTGAGTTTGCCCAAGTCTTGACCCTCATTAGTTGGATAGCACAAGGCACCAAACACACGAAGGAAAGATAGATTAGGTTTTCTGTTGTGGACAAGTTCATATGGAGTTTTTCCAAGAATAGTGTGAATCAGGGAACGATTTTGTGTGTAGCATGCAGTGGCAATTGCTTCAGCCCAGAGAAACATTGGAACCTTTGAGTATATCAGCATTGTTCTAGCGGCTTCAACAAGAGTACGATTTCGTCTTTCAACTACACCGTTCTGTTGAGGGGTTCGTGGAACACTTCTTTGATGGCTGATTCCAACGCTTTCATAGAATTCACTAAGTTGTTTGTTGACAAACTCAGTTCCATTGTCTGTTCTGATAATTCTGACAGTTTAGTTTAGTCGAACCTGCAGCTGTTTGATGAGTTTGATGATGATATCAGGAGTTTCATCCTTTGTCCTTAAGAACTTGACCCAGGTGAATCTAGAGTAATCATCAACCACAACTAACACATATTTCTTCCCAAAGATATTCTGCACCCTCATAGGTCCACATAAATCCATATGAATCATATGAAGAACTTCTGTGACAGAGTTAGTAGGTTTGGGTTTATGGGCATACTTCTTGCTTTTTCCCAATTGACATGCTGAACAAAGATGGTCCTTTTCATACTTTAGTCTAGGTAAACCTACAACTAAGTCTTTTTTGGAAAGATCGTTGATGGTGCCGAAGTTCAAGTGATTGAGACGACGATGCCATAACCATGACTTTGTTTTTTAAGCCTTTGATAACAAGCAGATTGGAGAGGCCCTCATCATGTCATCGATAGAGATGGTGTAAAGATTTGAGCCACGAGTTCCTTTTAACAGTTCCTTACCATTAAGATCTCTAACAAAGCAGGTATGTTTTCTGAAGGCTACTTCTAGATCAGAATCACAGAATTGACCAACAGAGAACAGATTATGACCTAAACCTTCCACATAATACACTCTAGAGATGACACTATCACCAACAACATAATCTCCATAACCCATAATAGCACCGAAATGATCATTACCAAATCTAACAGTCCCGATGAATTTGCTCACAAAGTTCATGAGCCGCGACCGGTCTCCAGTCATATGCTTGGAACAGCCTGAGTCCAGGTACCACAGAACGATTTGAACGATCTGCAGTTGAACACAGACAAGAATGGATAACTGGATAATTGGGATCCCCATGCAAGAATGGGTTCCATTTGGTTAGTTACAATGGTTGGAACACCCACATCAGAAATAGAAGCATTCATATCAGAAAGTGAGGCAATGGAATCATTGTGAATAGATGCAGTACTAGTGTCTGTATTAGCCCTGTTCACAGTGTGATCACTTCTTAAAGGAATAGTTCTACCAGTAGGCATCCATTTTCTAGTGGGCATTATCTGATTAGTCTTATGACCAACAGGTATCCAATAGAAGCCTATTTTACTGAATGTTCTTCCTGTGGGTTTCCACTGTTTTCTAACTTTCTTTCGTTTTTGCCTTTTAGCCTTCTTAGCATGAATTTTAGCATTAACAATATGAGCTGGACAATTAACATCATTAGGCAGAACATTAACACCACATTCATGATTAGAAACAGAATTCAAGCAGACATCAGTACACGGTTTGCAAATAGTATCAGAATTCGAATTAATTACAGTACGCCTATGGCTAATACTAGAATCAACACGATTCGTTTTATTCGATTCAAACTTAAAGTTCCTAGATTGTTCTTCTACTCTTTTCCAGTGCACATTCTTAGCTTGCAAGGTCCTATCATTCCTTGTATTATCTTGAGACTTTGACCTGCTCCCTTTAATGTCACTGATTACTCCTGTAGAGGGAATGGGAACATTAGTTTGTTTTACTACTCTTTGCACCACCTGTTTAGATGTGCTGGGATCTGAACTACATGCAGGTGCACTAAGTTTCATATTCTTATCACTAGAGGTACTGAGATTTGTACTCCTAGAAGGCACACTTGAGTTCTCTTTCTTAGCATTGACATTAGGCATCGAGCATGGAATCAAAGGATTAACTCTCTCACCTAATGACTTTGGACATATTGTGATCAAGCATTCTAAGATTTCTTGAGATCGTTTGGCATATAAGCATGCATGTCCAATTGCATTATCATGAGGTTTCTCTAACTTATCCTCTTCAACAATCTCACGCAGACATTCTAGGCAATCCTTAAGGGATGAGAAGTATGCTTGAATAGCAAGTTTGTTGTTCCTTAGATGAGGAGGGACATAAGTCACAGACAAAGTATATTTATTACAAGAGTGAACCTTTGATATACCATTCTCCCCATTGGTCATTGGCATTTTCCCTTTTACCTGACTCTTCAGATTCTCAATTTCCTTTTGCAATGAAGCTATTTGTTCATTTTTTTTGTTACGAGTGACTTTAATTGATTCAAATAACTCATTGAAATGACGTTTAACCTTTTCATTTTCTTCTAGAAAACTTTCGTTTTCCTTTTGTAAAGCATTTACTAGGTTTTGAAGAGGAAACGTTTGAGAATTCTGAGAATCTAAAGGAGGAGGCATTTGGGAGCCTGTCATATTGTTCGTTTGACCCTTTAATTGAGAGATTTGGGCTTTCAACTTTCTGATCGTGTTGCACTGAGCTTGAATCTGTTCATCACGTTTGTTAATTTGAAAAACTGCATCAAACTCTGGAGCATCTGAAGATGTCTTGACATTTGAAGTTTTGACATTTTCTTTAAGATGTTGATATTTTAGTTGTAAATTAAAATGCTCAACTTCTAGTTTAGAAAAATGTTTAACGAAATTGTCGTGATCATCCAGTTCAATTTTCTCGTTTAGTTTAGAATTAGTTTTTTCAAGCTCAATGACACGATCATGGGAGACTTTCAGGGCCACAGATAGTTCATGAAATTTGGAAGCATTAATAGAGCAATTTGAAGCAGTGAAAAACACATCTTGAGCAACACATTCAGTAATAAGATTCTCATTTAATGTATGCAAGTTCTTTCTCTCAATCTCATTATATTTCAGTGCACGCTCATAGTCACTAACTTCAACAACCATTGCATTAAATTCCTTTTCCATTCCCTTAATATCAGTTTCTATCCCCTTTTTAAGACTCTCAAAGTGATCTTTTAGAAGTTTAAAGAAGGGCATGACCTCAGTTAAATAACATTCTTTCATTTGTTCAAAACCCCTTTCTCCTTCAGTTATACCAGTGGGTGTGATCCTTTTCTTGCAAGTTTTCTCAAAATCAACAAATAGTTGAAATATAACGTATTGGCTAATTAATGTCTTGCTTTTAGTGGCAATTGTTCTAGGTACAAGATGCATTGGTGTATTAGGAGGATACACAGTCGCTCTAGGCATTTTCCAAAGGGGAGGGTTTGTTTCAACAATATTTTCCGCTTTCTGCTTATCTAAATCCTTTTTCCAGAAGAATTGTTCGGGAGTCAACAATGTCTGAGGCTTAAACTTGTTTAAGGAAATCCAGTTTTCCTTCTTGTAATCATGAGGAGTGATAATTATGTTTTTCTCTTTGCATTTGGGATCATTTTGTTTCTTATTCATCTTTTCCCTAGTGATTTCATTTGATTTCTTATCTTCCTCAGTGCACTCAACGCAACTAGGTTTCTGCCTAGGCTTAAGGATTTCATTACCATCATAAAGCACCTTATGAGCATTTCTAGCCTTTTTAATTACCTCTGGATTTGGTTCCTCAACAAGGGGAATGCTATGCTTATCGCTTAAGATTCGATGTTTGGTGACCATGTGAGCAGTCTGAATGGTGTTTCCTTGTATGTACAACTTGTTTTCAAGTTTGATTTTCAAAGTTTTCAGATTAGAAAAATCTCTCAAGAGTTTTGATTCCTTTGCATTAAATTCTTGCTTAAGCATTTTCACATTTTCTTGAAGTTCTTGTTTTTGCTTAGCTGTTTTAGAAAGTTTTTCTTGCAAGGAATGTAATTCTTGTTTCAATACTTCTTCTCTAAACTTACTTTTTCTAATTACTGTACTTACTTGGTCATCCATTTCCTGCTCACGAGTGGTCAACTCAAATTTTGCACGTTGTTCATAAATAGCAACACGTTCCTTATAGGCATTTAGTTCAGAAATTATGGAATCATCAGGGGCACATGCAGTGTATTCATCAAAGACATGGTCATTGTTGACTGCAGGAGATGCATCACTTGGTACAACTTCACTTTCACTTTGTTTCACGTATTGATCGTATGGGACAATATTGTTATTACCCATATTTTCAGCATTTGATTCAATAGTTTCAGTTGGTTGTACTTTGTCATGCATCTGTTGCACATCAGCATCATCGTATAGTTTTAATACCTCTGAGATGAGTTTGTCCTTGGATAGGCCAGCTTGTGGTGAAGAAGAGATCTTGGGAGAAACCATTGGAGAGATGCTAGCCATAAAGATTGTGTGTGCAGTAGGTCCATCATCTACATCAGAGTCGTATGCATCACAGTCAGCGACTTGAAAGGCATTATGATGATTGTGACCTATCTCCTGAATAGGCTGCTCATCCACATCTGCATCATAGGTCTTGGCATTGCCCTCAGCAAGAAACAGCAATTCCTCTTCATCCAAAGTAGCACCATTGTCCTGAGCTTGTGCCAGCAGCATCTTATCTCTGAAGTAATCAGCATTCTGTGGACGCTTTGGAGATGTGCAGTTCCTTGCAATGTGTCCTTCACCACCACAGTTATAACATTTGTTTGGCTTAGCTTGACCTTGGTTACCATTTCTTCCTCGATTCTGGTTGCCAACATAACCTCTCACAGCTCCACCTCTTCCTTGATCATACTGTCTTTCCTGAACTGGTTGCACCATGATCCTTCCATCTTTAACAGTGGCTTGATTGTGTGGGTTAGATGCAGTTCTGAGGTTGTTGTTGGTTTGTGGGAGAGAATTCATGTGTTTGACTAATGAGAAGAGCTAGTTGATTAATGAAGTTACCCACGTGAGCATCAGCATCAGCTTGTTTGAACATAGGATCAGGAATGAGTTTGTGATTACCATTACCCAAGGGTATGACTTGTGATGCTTTGGTTGTGATTCCGATGTTTGAGTAGAAAGCTGTTGAGTCATTAGCCGAGCTTGTCTCTCCCTGGTTGGTTTTGAACTGATTGAGAATCAATTTTTCAAACATAGCATGTCTCTCATTCTGAAGGAGGAAGGCATAGAGTTGCTCATAGTTTGTATTCTTCAATCCTTTAGTGAGCTTCACAGCGGTGACAAACTTGTGCCATTCGGGATTCATGTTGTTCACAAATTTTGAGTTCAGCTGAATGTTAGGCATAGTCATTCTGATGTTCCTCATGTCATTCACTAACTTATGAAATCTCACAAAATACTCATAGACATTCTCATCTGGTTTCATCTTGAAGTGCTAAAATTCGTCATAGAGTTGGGATTCTCTGTCTTCCATAGTTAATTCTGAACCTGAGAGAAGCATCTTAACGTTATCCCAAACTGCCTTTGCATCAGTGTTATGATTGATCAGCTTGTAGATGTCTTTAGGAAGACCTTGAAGAACAATGTTTGAAGCCCTGATATCTGCATCGAATCTCTTTTTCTCCTTATCATCAAGCTCATCATACAACTTAGGTCTGTCCATTCCGTAAACAGGAGTACCATCTTCATTAGTATCAAGTATGTCTCTAGTCGTCTCAACCCGATATGGTCCTTCATCAATGGATTTGAGAATGTTGACACCATTTTCCTTTCCAAGGCAATACAATCTGATTCGTTGAGCCCCAGAATCGTAGTCAGTTCTGTCAAGCATGGGTGGACGAGTATCTGAGCCAGCTGCTTGTACATCCTCAGCAACAGTGGAGATGATAGTAGGGACGTTGGTAGACATGTTAACAGATTATACGGGATTTTATAACTCTATGATTAAACCGGGAAATAGATTCTTTCACGGGATTTTACTAAATCAAGAGAAAACCGTAAACAATCACTCAAGTCGCTAGAAGATAATGCACTAAATCGCTAGAAGATAATGCACTAAGTCGCTAGAAGATAATGCACTAAATCGCTATCCCTTAATTCGCTAGACAACTAAGTCGCTAGAGTCCCAAGTCGCTAGACAAAAGCAAGTCGCTAAGTAGTAACTCGCTAACCCTCAAGTCGCTAGCAAAATTTTGGCAGCAATTCGCTACACAAGTCGCTAGAGATACAAGTCGCTAAAGAGCAACTCGCTACAGACCAAGTCGCTACCACCAAGTCGCTACTCGTAGTGGAGAGTCCACTACTTGTACTTTAACTCGCTAGATCTAACTCGCTAGGTCTAAAACTGTAACTCGCTACAATTTTGTAAAGCAAATCGCTATGAAGAAAATAAACCGTGAGCTAAGTCGCTAGCAAGAAAAACCATATAAACATCACTTTTCAATCCAAAAACAACCCAACCAAGATGATTCAAGCTAACCAAATGAAAACCTAAACACTTGTGATGATTCTAAACATGAAAGTACTAACAAAATTCAAACTTTAACACAAGAAATCAACCAAATGATGCAAAAACCACTAAACTTTTTCAAACTCAAAAACCACCTAAAAACCACTAGAAATCCAAAGATGTGCAAGATATGATCTAACCATACACATCAAACCATAACACAAAGTAGCATATAGATGGAATTCTAGGGAGAGAAAGTTAGAGGTTTAGGGAACTTAGTGAGAGAAAGTGAAAGATATTATTATGAGCTCCAAATCTCTACCTTGGGAGGTAGAGAGTATTTATAGTCTTACATAAATCGCCACACATCGGGCTGTGGATCAGGCATACAGTGGGTAAAGACCCGTCCGTCCTCCACGGTGTTACTTAACTAAATACTACTTAACTTAAAAGAACTATGACTACGAGCTTTCTAACGATTACATATACTTGAGGTGATCAACTCTTTAATACCTGGAATTTCTAATTCCTAACAAGAAGCACCATAAGGCATCGGTTGCGAGTTGTTTCCGGGTTGATACAGGACGAGAGGGATTTCCAATGATGTTGTCTAAGGGGTGATCGTGAGTCCATTTTTTGAGGTGTTCATGTGGCAGTTGTTGAGGAACTGAGGTAGCTGAGTCGATGTCTCCTGAAGAAGTTGGTTCTGATGATGATTCAGGAGTAGCAAATATGTTTTCAAATGGAGCATCTTCAGGAGTCGCAAAGGGATTAACTTCATCATTGATGCCAGAAACATTTCCATGATGTACATTTGAAGAATGATGATTTGTTGATGAGACTGAAGGATCAGCAGCAGGTGCTTCTTGACTTAAAGATATTGAGACTGAGGGATTGACTTCATTCACAGGAATATAAGCATCCTCTGTTGTAGGAATCAGCACCTCATTAGTAATTGAATCATACAGTTCATCAAACATGGGATCAAACAATTTCTTTACATCATCTTCAGATGGAGGTACATATGGAGTTTCTTGAGAGGAGTTTGGAACAAGGGATGAACCAATGGGACTGTTTTGAAGTGCGGGTCCTGAGCTGGAGTGTCCAGGAGCCATTTGACCGGTCAGCTCATCAAACGTAACGTGAATTGTTTCCATGATATTTTGGGTTCTTTTGTTGTAGATTCGGTATCCCTTTTTGTTTGGTGCATATCCTACAAATACTCCAATGTCAGCTTTAGCCCTAAGTTTGCCCAAGTCTTGACCCTCATTAGTTGGATAGCACAAGGCACCAAACACACGAAGGAAAGATAGATTAGGTTTTCTGTTGTGGACAAGTTCATATGGAGTTTTTCCATGAATAGTGTGAATCAGGGAATGATTTTGTGTGTAGCATGCAGTGGAAATTGCTTCAGCCCAGAGAAACATTGGAACCTTTGAGTAGATCAGCATTGTTCTAGCGGCTTCAACAAGAGTACGATTTCGTCTTTCAACTACACCGTTCTGTTGAGGGGTTCGTGGAACACTTCTTTGATGGCTGATTCCAACGCTTTCATAGAATTCACTAAGTTTTTTGTTGACAAACTCAATTCCATTGTCTGTTCTGATAATCCTGACAGTTTTGTTTAGTCGGACCTGCAGCTGTTTGATGAGTTTGATGATGATATCAGGAGTTTCATCCTTTGTCCTTAAGAACTTGACCCAGGTGAATCTAGAGTAATCATCAACCACAACTAACACATATTTCTTCCCAAAGATATTCTGCACCCTCATTGGTCCACATAAATCCATATGAATCATATGAAGAACTTCTGTGACAGAGTTAGTAGGTTTGGGTTTATGGGCATACTTCTTGCTTTTTCCCAATTGACATGCTGAACAAAGATGATCCTTTTCATACTTTAGTCTAGGTAAACCTACAACTAAGTCCTTTCTGGAAAGATCGTTGATGGTGCCGAATTTCAAGTGATTGAGATGACGATGCCATAACCATGACTTTGTTTTAGAAGCCTTTGATAATAAGCAGATTGGAGAGGCCCTTATCATGTCATCGATAGAGATGGTGTAAAGATTTGAGCCACGAGTTCCTTTTAACAGTTCCTTACCATTAAGATCTCTAACAAAGCAGGTATGTTTTCTGAAGGCTACTTCTAGATCAGAATCACAGAATTGACCAACAGAGAACAGATTATGACCTAAACCTTCCACATAATACACTCTAGAGATGACACTATCACCAACAACATAATCTCCATAACCCATAATAGCACCGAAATGATCATTACCAAATCTAACAGTCCCGATGAATTTGCTCACGAAGTTCCTGAGCCGCGACCGGTCTCCAGTCATATGCTTGGAACAGCCTGAGTCCAGGTACCACAGAACGATTTGAACGATCTGCATTTGAACACAGACAAGAATGGATAACTGGATAATTGGGATCCCCATGCAAGAATGGGTTCCATTTGGTTAGTAACAATGTTTGGAACACCCACATCAGAAATAGAAGCATTCATATCAGAAAGTGAGGCAATGGAATCGTTGTGAATAGATGCAGTACTAGTGTCAGTATTAGCCCTGTTCACAGTGTGATCACTTCTTAAGGGAATAGTTCTACCAGTAGGCATCCATTTTCTAGTGGGCATTATCTGATTAGTCTTAAGACCAACAGGTGTCCAATAAAAGCCTATTTTACTGAATGTTCTTCCTGTGGGTTTCCACTGTTTTCTAACTTTCTTTCGTTTTTGCCTTTTAGCCTTCTTAGCATGAATTTTAGCATTAACAATATTAACTGGACAATTAACAT